>QEOT01007521.1:274530-287234 GCA_003123785.1 Pterocarya stenoptera
CCTCTCCACCTTCATAGCCATGTGTACCATGTCCTCTATCTCTACATAATGTTGCAATTCAATTACATTGGCTATGTCCCTATTCAGACCACTCAAAAATCTAGCCATGGTGGCCTCCCGATCATCCTGTACATTAGCCCGTATCATCGCTACCTCCATCTCTTTATGGTAATCCTCCACACTTCTAGACCCTTGTGTAAGACTTTGGAGCTTTTGGTAAAGGTCCCTATAGTAGTGGCTAGGTACAAATCTCCGCCTCATGAGAGCTTTCAACTCTCCCCACGTCTCTATAGGCCTCTCATAATTCCTCCTCCTATTGGTCACTAATTGATCCCACCAAATAATAGCATAATCAGTGAATTCAATTATCGCCAACTTGACTTTCTTCTCCTCAGAGTAATTATGACAATCAAACACCAACTCTATTTTTTTCTCCCACTCTAAATAAATCTCCGGGTCAGTTCTACCTTGAAAAGATGGTATTTTCATTTTGATGCTCCCAAGGTCTCTATCTAAACCATCTTGACCCCTTAGGTTCCCCTCAAGTCCTCTTTCACGTCTAGCTCTTCTATGCCTACCCGACCCAATTTCAGATTCTAAGTCTTCCTCATCCTCACCATCTCCTTCATGCTCAAACTCATTTTCAACTCTAGGCTCACGTCGCCGTCTAAGTCTTCCACCTTGCAGATTTCTAATCGCTGCTTCTTGATGATCCATCCTATCCCTAACTTCACCCAACACAAAATTCAACCGCTCAAACTGTCGTTGCATGGCTTGCAACACAAAGGATGAGTTATCTTCCATCTCCTTTGGTGATGAATCACCCTTATGAGACATCGTAATGTGCTGCACAATAAGAATGTTAGTGGAAAACCTCACACACTCCCTTACGTGTTTACACTCGAATAATGGCACTCCACTCGTGTTTCACTCTTAATTGGCTTTTTTTTCGATAATAGTTTCACACACTCTTGCCTTTTATCTCAAGAGTTTTCCACTCAAGTTCTTTAAGAACTAATTGAACTCAATCAAGACAATATAAGTTTGTTTTATCCCAACTAGCAATTAGGTCCAAGAAACAAGAACAAGCAAAAGACGGAAGGAATAAATGACACACAAGAATCAAAGAAATTATACGAATGAAAGAGTAACTATAGGACAAGATACCAACTATAATGATGTATGCAGCCCCCTTTAATGATAAGGCTCAAGAAAAAATTTCAGACTTTCAATACTTTTTTTTTTTTCTGGACGATTTTTTTTTTCTGGAAGATTTTTTTTTTCTTTTCCTTTCTTTTCTTTTCCTTTCTTTTCTTTTCTTTTCTTTTCTTTTTTTTTTTNACAGTAACGCTACAGTAACTCTAGTTTTGAAACCCTAGTTCCTAAAATGTCACTTTCCAAATAAGCCCTTGGCCACAATACAAGGCCTTTCCAAAACCCTAGTTCATAATAAATAAGTCATATCATCCCCAAACCCACTTATTCAAAACTAATAAAATAAATCCATTAACCAAGTTAAAAACCTCCAATAATAATAGGCCCTATCTCTAGGTCATGTCTTCCACAGCTTGAATCAAGTGGATCAAAACTGGTTCTCCTTGTTTCAAACCCATTTTGAGTGTTGGGCTCTTGCTAGCTTCATCCCAAGTGGATTGCACCAATCCTTGCATTGCTTCCTTGATCTTTTTGGCTCTTGATCTTGTAATTGGCCCATTTGGAACTTGCAAATGATCTTTAAGACTAGGCCCATCTGGGTTCCCATCAACATCCCAATTGACTTTAACCCAATTTACTGGAAGAGCTTTCCAATGAAGAGCTTGAGGCCTTGTGGGGTAGTTAGGCTGCCTTAGATACTGCATAGAAGCTTTATACTCATCACATTTTTGAAGAGCATGGCTGTAGAGATTAGAGAGTAGCAGAATGTAGGAAAATCCCTTCATAAATCAGTGCGTTTCTTCTAAACCAAATGGATCTAGCAATTACAGCAAACAGTACGAGTTCCTGTGGTGATAACCTCTCCATCATTTGAGTAAAAATGATATAAAAAGTAGTGGCAATAATAAGGGCTTTCTAGAAAACCTTAGATCCAAGTAAGCACACACATTTTGTTGAAGGACATGGCCAGAGAACATGTCCATGAGTTTCATCCTCTTGTAGACAAATGGGATATACAGATTTAGCAAGAACATTTCTTTTACAGAGATTCAATTTGTAAGAAGAGCATCAACACAAGAATGTAAAAAAAAAAAAAAAAAACTCAAATTGCATTAGTTGTAGGCAAAGACAAAATCTTCTTCCATAGTAGTTGGAATTCACATTGCTTAGAAGATTCCCCCTACTAAAAGAAAAGAGTTGCATACATAAGTGGTATGCATTTTTCATAAAAAAGTACCCATTGGAACAACTGTTGAAGTCACTAGAATGTTTAAAATTTGTGAAATGTCTTCCTGAGTAAATAAGATCCATATTTCACCAACCTTCCTGTGTATTAATTAGCTTTGCAACAAAGGTATTTTCAGATAAAGTGTTCACAAGGAATTGAACTCTATAGGAGCTTGCTCGTGGTAATCATTTATCCTTCTAGATATGAACTTGTTTGTCATCACCAACCCTCCATATAAGTCCCTCATTGAATAGTTTGGTTGCTTGCCAAATACTTCTCCAAATAATGGAAGGTTGCGATCCCAATACAGTTGAGGTGATAGTTGAATGGGTAAAGTATTTGACTTTAAAAATTATGCTTGAGGGAAATGAGGAGAATTCAACATTCTCCAAGCTTGCTCAGTCAAGAGAGCTAAGTTAAATCACTCTAAATCCCTAAATGCAAGTTCTCCGGGTTGCTTATCAACACACAAAGTTCTCCAATTCTTTCAATGAATCCTAGATCAATCATCTTGGTGACCCCACTAGAAACTAGAGATCAAAGAGCTACGTTTATTATTCAAAGATTTAGGCAATAAAAATACACTCATACTGTAAGTTAGGATAACTTGTAAACTACTTTGATAAGAATTTCATTCCCAGGCATGAAAATAAATTTTGTTTTCCAATTCTCCAATTTACTCCTCACTCTATCCACAATATCATAGAAAGCAGCCACTTTGGATCTACCAACCAGAGAAGGGAGACCCAAATACTTGTCAATATCTGAAGAGACCCTTAATCTAGCTATCTCTTTTAAGAACTTTTTAGTAGAATATTTATTATTCTTGCTAGGTGTGTAACGGGTCCAGTTCGATCTAATTTTGGACATATTTTAGAATTGAACCAATATATATATCGGTTTTGAGATTTGAAAAACTGATACTGCACTAATTACTCCCCTAAACTGGTACTTCTGGTTTTACTGTTTTCGGTCCGATTTGGTTCGATTTTTTCAATATATTATATAGTATATATAATATAGTATATTATAATATATATTAATTTAGTAATAATATATTGTAGTATATTGTAATATATATTATAATTGTATTATAGATCATAGTGATATATTAAAATATATAATATAGTGATATATTATAGTATATTATAATTTATAGTGATATAGTATTAGTATAACTATTACTACAATAGATTATAGTGATATATGATTTTAAATTTTAATATTATATTAATTAGTAACTTATCATATAATACAAAATTATTTTATATATAATTATATATATTATACATAAAAGGAAAATCCTATGTATAATAGAAAAAGGAAAATCAGAATTGAACTAATTTTAACTGATTTTGAGAAACATTAAACCTGTATCGGAATGAACCAAACCCAGTACAGGACCAAACCCACCAACTTGGTTCGGTCCAGTTTACTGGTTCATCGGGTTTTTTTCACCCTTAACTCTTGGTGAAGAATAGAGAAGTGGTCCCGAGGTAGATTTTTACACTCCAAAAATGCGATTAAGCCTTACCCATTTATGCATATTTGCTTGACAAAATAAGAGGCAATCATCAACAAAAAGAGATCACTCATTCTCACCATGCCTCTGGCTATAGGAACACCAGACAGAAGACCTTGTTTTTTAGTAGCATATAATTAAGAACTTAATGCCTCATCACAAAGGATAAATAAGTAGGGTGATAAGGGGCAACCGTGTCTCAAACCCCTATGCAAATTGAACTTGTTAAAAGATTAACCAGAATTGAGAATGAGGAGGAACTGATGCAGTGTAAAGTCATATCAATCCGTCTTGTAGCAAAATCCAATTTGGACATCATAGTTGCAAGAAAGTCTCATTCAACACGATCATATGCCTTGCTTATATCCAATTTTAAAGCCATGTAACATTGTTTTCCATGAAGTTAAGTATTCATAGTTTGAAAGGTTTCATATGGAATAATGATATTCTCTGTGATTAAACGACTAGGAACAAATGCACACTAACTGGGAGTAATAATTGAAGGCAGAATCAATTTCAATCGGTTTGCAAGTATGTTTGTAATAAGTTTGTAAATCACATTATAAAGGCTTATGGTCGATACTTAGTTACTCTATGTGGATTTCTACCTTCAGGAATTAGCACAATGTATGTGTAGTTAATATCAACAATATCAGCACCATAATTAAAAAAAGCACAGCATGACACACTTCATCTCCAACAATGGACCAGTGAGTTTGATAGAAATATGTACCATATCCATTAGGACCAGGTGCTTTAAAAGGAACCACCATATCCTTTGTGAAAGGTTTTAATAGATCATCATTCATTATAGAGTAACTTTCTCTATTAGAGCAAAAAGGCATGTCTTTATGTTAGATGGAGAAGAGTACTGCCTATACCTTTTGAATTTGTAAAAATTTGTCCTTATTCATCCAAGACATGCAATTGCTTGTTCTTTTTAATTCTTTAGTGTTTCTATCCCCTTGCTGAAGCCAATTTACTTTTGTTCTTTGTTTTCATTTCAGATGCATTCTCTAAAAAAAATAATTAATTTCCTTTTGAAGATCTTGAACATCCTCATCTGATTCAACTGTCCCACTTTGTTGCAGAATTTCAAATCTTTTAATCTTGGTCTTATAGGGAGGCATTGGTGACATGATCTTTGTGTGTACTCCATTTCTTCAATTTCAACATACAACTATTCAGCCTTTTAGTTTGACAAGTAAATTCTCCAAAAGAAGGAGGAGATTGAGACCATGCTTCCTGAATCACATCTTCACAATCATCATAAGTAGACCTGTTAGCTTCAAGTCAAAATATTCTATTATAATACCTTATCTACTGGTTTCTAGGATGAATGGTAAGTAATAATGGATAATGGTCTGAAGAAGAAGATGCCAAAACCTGAACATCACCATCACCAAGTGTTTCATACCGGATTTTTGTAGCAACAACTCTATCTAACTTCTCCTTAGTGTAAGTGTCATCTCCTCTATTATTTGACTATGCAAATTTCCCTTAGGAGAAACCCAAATCACTTTAACAGTTTTGTAACATTTTCCTAAAAGATTCCATTTGCTTACCACATCTTCGAGTCCCACCTACCTCTTCTTTTTGAAAAAGTAATTCGTTAAAATCACCTAGACAAAGCCACATCAAAGGCTTCAACTGAGATAAATGACTTTAAATATTATAGCCTTCATGCCTTTTTGCCACATTAGGATAGCCATAAAAATAGGTGAGCATCCAAGTGAGGGTACCAACATCATCAGTGATCCAAGAGTTAATATGTCATTGAGAATAACAATGAATAGCAATTTGTACTTCCACTTTCCACAACAAAGCCAAGTCCCCACCTCAACCAATACCATCTACAGTGAAAAAGGCAATCAAAACCCAAGTTCATTTTCAATCTTTGCAATCTATTTTTATGTAACTTAGTCTCCATAAAAAATAGAATACTAGGCTTCTTCTGCTTGACCATATGGTCAAGGTTTTGAATTGTCTAAGGGTTGCCAAGCTCTTAATAGTTCTAACTTAAAATCCTCATTTTTCTCACTGGAACTGAGAATCAACCACCACTAATAAGTCTAGAGTTGGGCCCAAAGAACGAGTCCTTATTGATGCTCTTGGTGTATCCTTACATTCTAGAGGAGTACCAACAGAAGGTTTTCTTTTCCTTATTTCAACAGATTTAATGGATGTAGTAGCAGTATCCACTACATGGCCTCTTAGCATTCTCTTCCATTTGATTAAAGAATCCGTGGGGGAAGTATCTAACATAGGCACATTAGATTCAAAACACCAGAATTCATCATAAGAAGAGAAATCTGAGGAGGAGCGGTATTCAAGTTAGATGCAGACAGGACCACACGAGCATCATCTTCATAGATAGAGATTGGATTGGCACAAGGGACAATTTTGGTAGTTATCAAAGATTCAGGTTCAAATTCAGAAGACTTACCAATCTGATTCCCATGTGACTAGTCAACAGAAGACCACATAGGATCTAGGTCTTTGTTGGCCAATAATTGTTGATCAATCACATTATAACTAATCTCTTTGTTGTAATCGTTGTAACTATCACTATCCTTGTCATGAATTGGTAACTGCTTGTCGGAGATAGCCTGAGAGGACCTTGTCAAATGAATAGCCACAAACCTACCAATATCAGCACGTTAAAGAGGGCTAAAATCCCTAAGCCAGGAACCATATTGTTAGAAAAGAAGACATAAACTTTCCTTACCCATTACCATAATTGTCAGCCTCCACATGTAACACGTTACCAATTAAAGCTCCAAGTTTAGAAACAATTTCAGAATTCATACATCCAAAAGCTATATTATGCAATTCAACCCAAATGAAAGTATGAGTAAAAGAGATATCTGAAGGTGGAATGAGGCCATCAAACCACTTCAAATAAAAGAAGATTTTGGTAAAATAACCACAGTTGGCCATCCCAAATATGATCTAAATCACAGTCAGAAGCAAATTCAAAGATGAAAGTGTTTTCCTCCACTTCAACAAAATTAATGATAGCATCAGTTTTCCAAACTTTGAGTATAGTAGTTTTGAAGGTTTCACGGTTGATACGCTTCTTAGCCATATTTTTGCCAATCAATAAGCACTTCCCGTGCTCAAGACTAGCTGAATATCAGCTCCCACAACTAAAATTTCATGTTTTTTAGATTCTGTGAAACTCAATTTATCCCATAGATGAGCAAAGTCATCTGCCATAAACCACAGAGAGAACAACAAAGAAGAGACGAATAACAATGTCAATTTGATAAAACTTGCCCGTTAGAAACTATACCTTCCACAAGCTATTGAAAGAACCAACTTTCTCCATACCATGAGAGAGAGACACCAATCGCTAAGGGAGCAAAAGAGAGAGAGAGAACTGCTTGAGAATTTTAATGCCAAATTGTCTTTGGTCAACTTTAGTTGAAATTGAAATTTGTAAGAGCATCTACATCCGGATGAGCAAAACTTCTCCTAAATTTAGCTAAAATTTTTTTTTTCTTTTAAATTTTACTCATATTTCAAAAATCTTCTACATCCCACTCTTTTTATATTATTAAAATAATATTGTAATAATATTTTTTCTATTAAAATAATATTTTTCTATTATTCTTTTTTTCTCACTTCTTTTTACAATATTAACTACTCACTCTTTTATTTTTTTCATTCTTTTTGAACTATTACTCTCTAGCAATATGTCAAACAAAAATTTAAATTATATTTTTTGTGGGTACGATAATATTTTCAAATTTATTATGTTTTTAAGAATAATATAACTTTTTGTCAAAATTTATTTTTTCCAAAGGTAATATTTAAACGGTTAAACTTTAAAAATTAGTAGGGGATTGAAATTGTACATAACACTGTGGAAATGAGTGTTCATTAATAAGAATTGGTTAAATGTTTAGTAAAAATGATTTTATTTAATATTATTAAAAGATATAAAAATATGATAAACCTCACTTTAATAATAATAAGAAAATTTTATTTTTATGATATTGTTTCTAATTTTGAAATAAGAGTAGGAATAATAAATATATATAAATGTATTAATAAATTTGAAATAAAAGAATCAAAAGAATAATTTAAGATTTGTAAAGTTCTCCGTACAAATCCTAAAATCAAAAGTTAGAATAAGAACCGGATACCGCACATTTATCTTCCCTTATCATATGCTTTTTTGTCTATACTTTAGTTAAGAATCACTTAAGGTTGCGTTTGGGTGATAGGATATTTTGAAAAAAGTAATAATAAAATATTAAATAATAATAAATACTAATAAAAATAGATATAAAATAATAATAAAATATTACCAAAATACCTAAAATTCTTCGTCCCCTTGCTAAACTTTATAAAGGAAGCGGATGCTCGTACGCTAACCAAGCTTTCCAATTCCTCCTCCTATCACGAATTCTACAAATTTGTTTTATAATTTTTTAATCTGATGTGGCAGTTCGCTGACCTCAGATTCGCCGTTTTGATGACATAATTAAGCATCTCGTTCTCAAGGCCTGCCCTTATCTCTCTCTCTCTCTGAAGCAGACCCCGAGACTCGCCTCGACTGGAGCCTCTGAATCTGACGTACGAGACCGATGCTTCCTCTGCAGACGAGAGAAACCCACGGTCTGTGCTGTATTTGTGCCATTTCTTCTTCTTCTTCTTTTTTTTTTTACCAGTTTTGAGTTCAGAACAATCTGTATATATTGTGTTATTCTGCTGCTAATTGGATCAACGTGTTCTGCTATTTTTGTTCATCGGAATTTTGTAGTTTCATATTCACACATTGAACTTGAAAAACCTTGATGTATGGGCGATATTAAGAATATTTGTAATCCGTGATCGGTGACTATGAGTGCATCTACGTACAGTCCCTGAAATGCAGTTCCCGGGTACTCTTCCTACGTCTCCTTTTTCCACATCTTCTTATCATCAATGACCAAAAAGTTTCCCTCTATTCGATTTCGGCCAGCCCGCTGTACCAAATCTCCCTCTGCTTTCGAGTTCCCTCTGCAGCTCCGTCCGCCGGCGTAGACTGGATCTCTTCTCCTCCACCACCGTCGGCCAGTAAGCTTTCAGGGACGCGTTCTCTTTTTGGGTGCGGTCAGCACATCACTCGTCCTCCCCACAGCTTTCATCACATATCTGTCCGCTGCCGCACCGACCTACACGAGAACATTGTCAACCGAAGACGCCGCCACCGACCAGGTAAGGAACCGTTACTCTCACCCTCTATTTTCGAATCATTTCCCTATCCGGGTCCTGTTGATTTTCTCCCTTCTTTGCCATTCATCACATTTCTGGGCGTATGTTTGGGAGACATGCATGTAAAATCTGATTTAGGCCTGGCAGGAGAGAAGTAGAGAGCCAAGAAGGACTTGACCAAAGGCCGAGCCAAAAGCATATTCCTTTCACAGCAAAATGTCGGCAATTTATTCTTGGCTCAACCCCACTCTCTGTCTCTTCATGCAAGACACTTCGAACAAACTGGTATTCGTCGATATTTGTCTATGCACCATTTTCACATGCCACATGCTATTCCTCTTTCCAAGTATAATTAAGCTTAACCCGAAAAGATCCAATTCGGCCCTACCTATTTCCTATTTTCAACATATCAGAGATGATTTTTTTTTAATCCCTGCTTAGCAGCAATGGCAGGAGGAATAGAAACACAAATGTCAATCTTCCCCTCCAAAGCATCTTATCTGCTCAAATCATTTTTATCTTATAAGAAATAGAAATTCACTGCCAAAATCGTATATCTCATGGCATGCCATTCGCCCCTACAGTGTCCATTATAGAGCCAAAGCAACAAACTTCTCAAGAAAACTTGACTAAGAACATGATCAAACACATTTCATCAAACTTCTCAACAAACTTCTCACATGGGACTTTCATCAAACACATTTCATTCATTGCTTGAATAATTGTAAGGAAATTTCCCAAGACACTTGACTCCTTCACAAGCTTATTTCCAATTTGACAAACATCATATAGTCCTTTGCAAAACAAAATTTCTTCCCCTATATCGTTTCTTAAGATGAGAATGTACCGTTAAATCTTGGTTTGTCTGTATTAATTAATACATAGCAAATTCTAGCTTATTGATATGTTAAAGACAATATTAGAAATTTGGAAGAAACTTCTTTCAAAAAAAAGAAAAAAAGAAAAAGAAATTTGGAAGAAGCCAATGAAAGAAATTCGGTATACCAACTTCTCCTGTAAGACCCTTGAGATCGCACAAGCTATGTCCCGGCTCAGTGGCTGGAACGCTTTCAGGGACGTCGCACACCACAAGCCTTGAGGCATGCTTACATAAGGCCCATTTACCTAGTACGAGGCATGCTGATCTGTTACACTTTCTCAGGACTGTACCTTTTTATAATGGGCAGTTTTAGAAATCATTTTAGGATGATGGATATAAGTTGAATGTTTAGGATCCATTGGGCATGTTGTATATGCATTTTTAGCCCAGTTGACTGTACTTGCTGCATTTTAGCATCTTGGCATGAGATATTTGATTGTTTATGTATTCTTTGTCTACAGTGCATTGGGTAATCCCGTGTCATTTTCAGAAGATCCAAGTGGGTAATTCTTCAGTGATTAATGGATTTGCATTTGATTAGCTTCACCTCAATTCTGAGATGGTACTAAGATGATAAAATTTCTCTTAACTCTCTGCCATGTTAACTATTTGGTGGGGTCCGTTCGCATAAAAAATGTGACATGAATGAATTGGCTTGCCAATGAATTTGATTGTTATAGCCGCATTGAGTATAGGAAGGTAGTATATGTGATTCCACATTGTTTAGGAGGTAGAAGTTATTGTGTCATAATGACTCATCTGGGCTCCAAGTGTAATATTGGCTAGTGCTTTTGGAGTATGGGCCTATATATGGCTTCAGCCTTCCTTTGGTCATTGCATGGTTCTTGATGAGGGGCAGATAATTGTTGAATGTGATGAAGCATTAGTTGTATCTCATAACCAGTTGTAGAATGAAGAGTTGGATATAAATACTTTTATTGTTGCACATCTATTGATGCTGGACCAGTTATGAAACTTTTAGAATTGTCACTCTTGGTAAAGCATCCAGAGATTGTCAGATAGTTGACAGTTTGACAATAAGGTGAACCCAAACATGGGATGAACACTGAAACTTCTGTTGCTTGTAGCAAGAACCTGGTTTATATGGGACATGAAATCAAGCTTAAGTTATCCAAAAACAACAGGAAATATTCAAGGATTCACCAAATGCTATTCTGTAGCTTGTGAGAATAAAGTGGGAGTAGAGCTTTAGGACACAACATCAGGGATGAAGTTACGCTCGAACTTACTCCATTTTGGAAGAACTTTTTCAAGGGAGACAACTCATAAAATGTTGGTCATGAAGTATGATAACCTCTTTGAAAAGTTATGAGGCATTTGGGAAGGATGGCCTATATGTTGAAGCTACCTAAATGATTAAGGCCTCGCCCAGCATTTCTTTTAAGCTTTTTTAAATCTTTCAATGAAAATCTGGTTGATAAACGATTTAGTCTTTTAGCAAGCTGAGACTTGCACCTCCCAGCATCCGGGTGCAATAATAGTGTATTGAGGAGATCTTGGCCCGCTAAGCAGAGGGCCAAAGCAAGACAAATCCACAAATGTTATACCTTGGGAAGCGGAAGGGACTACCAAAGGCGGAAGCTTACTAGAGTGCAATACTTGGAGACATTGACGATGTTAGGTTCTTCTAAACCAAATGACAAATAAGCTTTTGGGAGTGAAACTCCAAGTCTGTAATGCTAGAGAGTGATAATGGGGCAGCTAGTCTCAATACATTTTGTTTGATGTTTTGGTATGGAAAAGAGCGCAAGTGCCTGCTCTTGTTTTGGAAAAAAGGAGTTTATGGTTGAACTGAGGAACAGATAAAAGGGACCATTGAGAATGGAAGAATTCAATGACGAGTTATATGGAGAGCTTATGGGAGCTTTTGATTTCCAGAAGAGTTGTCCCTCAGTGTAAGAGGAGTATAGTTTAAATAAGATGGTTTGTATGGTCTCTTTCCCTCAAGAAAGAGAAGGATCCGACAATAAGTAGAGAAGGTTACTTGTAGGAATAACCCAGTCATCCCATCTGGTCTTGGGATGTTGAATCATGGGGGAAGGCCTGCTGGGCTAGTCATCATGCCAAATAAGCACAACATTTAGCATGGTTTGGTTCCATTAGAGTCCACAATTTGATCTAGAGCAATTGTTAGTATTCTTCCACTAGTTACAATTTTTGGCTTTTTGCTTCTTTTTGTTTTTCTCTCTCTCTCTCTCTCTCTCTTTTTTTGTTTTTTTTTTTCCTCCTTGTTCCTTGGGTTTACTTCTACAGAGCTAAAGAGGCAAATTATGAGATAACAGGAATGGCGACACAATCTGAGCGATTCTCTCTAGATTTTCTAATGGGAGGGGCAGCAGCAATAATAGCAAAGAGCGCAGCTGCACCAATCGAGAGAGTGAAACTTTTGTTGCAAAATCAAGGAGAGATGATAAAGAGAGGTCAGCTCAAGAGACCATATACGGGTGTTGGTGAATGCTTTGGAAGGGTCTTGAGAGAGGAAGGCCTGTTGTCTTTCTGGAGAGGTAACCAGGCAAACGTCATACGATATTTCCCTACTCAGGTATTTCCTTTTACTCTGCAAACCTTGTTTGTCATTAAGGATTTGGGCTGGAATCTGGATGTTAGTTCTGACGGTTATGGCTTTATTTGTATAATTTACAATGTTTCACTTCTATTGTTTTTTTTGGTTGACACGTTTATTATTGCTTGAT
>QEOT01007521.1:287453-331897 GCA_003123785.1 Pterocarya stenoptera
ATACAATTTTCCATATTGCCCACTCATTTGTGTATATTTGTTGCGAATCTCTTCAAGAATATGCATTTATCTTCAATTTTATTTTTCGCTGTCCTTAAGTTAGACTTCAGACCAACTGTTCTGTTTTCATGCCCAATGCATTTAACTGTACATTTTATTAACTTATAATTATTCAGATGTGGACGTTGCAATCTTGCCAAATGTTTTCACCAAACAGGTGTTAAATTGTCCATAGGCTTTCAACTTTGCATTCAAAGGTTACTTCAAAAGTGTTTTTGGACGCTCAAAAGAGAAGGATGGATACATAAAGTGGTTTGCCGGTAATGTGGCTTCAGGAAGTGCTGCTGGAGCTACTACCTCATTGTTTCTATATCATTTGGATTTTGCGCGTACTCGACTTGGCACCGATACAAGGGATGGTCAACGCCAGTTTAAAGGGCTACTAGATGTATACAGAAAAACCTTGTCAAGTGATGGAATTGTAGGCCTGTATCGGGGTTTTGGGCCTTCAATCATTGGCATTACTCTGTATAGAGGCATGTATTTTGGGATCTATGACACAATGAAGCCGATTGTTTTGGTTGGACCTTTCGAGGTTAGTATCTATATTTCTTGTTGGGGAATTATGTAAATCAGATATTTGTCTATTTAAGAGGGGGTGAATTTGCATCTTCAGCTCTAATGGAAGCATCATGCTTGAGTGTAGTAGAATCACACTGAAATGGGTTGTTATTGCTGTGATAACAATAGCGCTGGTCCCCCACACAGGAGATAGTCAATTGATCAGATGCATTTGAACAGCTGATTTTAAGGACAGTGGAAGACTGTTCATGAAAATTCCTTCATAATTGTTTTCATCTCGAAAATTATTTGATGTTTCTAAAGTTCTGTGGAAATCATGCCTCCTGCAATTTTTCTTCAGACATGTCCCCAAGCTCCATATGACACCATTCACTTTTTTTTCCTTTTTCGGCAGGGTAACTTCTTTGCCAGTTTCTTGCTGGGTTGGAGCGTCACAACAGTCTCTGGCATCTGTGCATATCCCTTCGACACTCTGCGACGGAGAATGATGATGACCTCTGGACAACCTGTAAAGTATCGCAATGCCATGCATGCTTTCCTCGAGATCATTCGCCTTGAGGGTTTCATAGCGCTGTTCCGTGGAGTTACAGCAAATATGCTTGTGGGGATGGCAGGGGCCGGTGTACTTGCAGGATACGATCACCTTCATCGAATTGCATCCAGACATGGTTATAATTGACAATGGTTTTAATTTTGAGCCGCATCAAAGAGTTGTAAAGCGAGTCCTGGCCTTCTGATTTGTATATTCATGCTTTATCGATTGTTAGCCGAAGAAGGGTCCATTGATGGTAAGAAGAAAAGAAAATAATATGATCAGATATATTTGAAGTGGTTCACAGCCTGATGTTCCTTCTGGTGCCTTATTTTCCTTTATTTTTTTTTCAGAGTTTTGCTGACAAGTCGATGTGTAAACACATTTCTTATTGACCGACTCATTGTAGTTATAAGAAAAAGAAAGTCAAAATACAAAGTTATCCTTTCACATCAGTTGTAACGCTTTGATCCCGGAGGTCGGAGAGTTAGTTCTTATAACTTAAAATTATCTCTCATAATATATTTATATATACTTCAAAATTTTCATAAAATATAAATTCATTTATTCAAAAACAAAAAATATATGTTTGTCCACAGAGATACCAAAGAAATACTTAAATGAAATAAATTATAATCTCAACAACTCAGAAATATCAATGACTTAAAATATCAAAATAACATAAAATACTTTGTCTGTTAAATAAAACTCTCCAATAAATACTTGTATCCTCTGTCACTGATTTCTTTACGATCATCAAATTTTACTAATACTTTTTACTATTGACTTCCAGCTGAGGTATCAAAATTATCTGAAAAATATTGTGAAGATAAGGGGTGAGTTATCAACAACTCAATAAGTAAAGAACATATATTATTATGTAAACATGAGCATTTATAGAATTCAGAATGCAGAACAAAATATTCTTATTTTTAGAATGCAGAATCAGAATATGTTATAAAAAATATCAGAGCAAAAGTTGAAAGATATTCTTATTAAATATTCTTTTGGCATAGTACAATTGAAACATCACATCAAAACATAATTTCATGTTTAACCCCTGTAGTAGGGTTGTGCAAATCCTGATGGCCAACCGAGCAGAAACATAATATGAAATCTTTCCCATATTATTCTCGGAGCCCTGAGTATGCACACATGAAAGACCACATAGAAAACCACTTTACTTCTAAAGTGGGTGCACTGGAAGCAGAAAAATTGGCACCAACCCGAATAGAGACAACAGTTTACACCCATGGTAAGGTCAGAACAGAATAGAAACAGAATGTCATGTCAGAGACTTTCAGAAGTCACATCATATCATATCAAAGTACAAAATATATTTAGAACACAACTAAATCAGATCATAGTAATATAATTCAACACAAATTTTCATATTTGCTCAGTTTGCACAATTCATATATAGAATGTCAAAAATAAATTCATGACTATATTAATCATGACAGAAAATACTTTATTCTTATACAAAGTTTCATAAGTAATGCAGAACAAATAATTGAGATTGTTTCAAACTTCTTTCCATAACAAAACATGCATATTTTTCAAAATCAATCTCAGTTCATTTCTTTTATGCAAAGTCTAGAATAGGAACCTTGCTTACCTAAACTTTTTAACTTTTCTGAATTTCTTTACAACAGTGCCAAATGAAAATCAATTGTCATCTATAAAATAAACACGTACTTACTTAAATCTCTAATAAAAAATGTATTTTGATATTTAAGCTTAAAATACTAAAAATAACCTATTTTTTCTAAAATCTAAAATTCTCGTAACTCTAAAATAACATTACTTCGTAAATAAATTAATATCCACTTAATGTTCCAGACTAATATATTAAAATATAAATTATTTCTATAAAATAACGTGTATGGCTACATATGTTCTCAATTAAAACTAAGCCCATGCAAAATACAACTTCACTTAATAATCACTAAACATAAATCCAATTGAATCATAAGTTTACTTAACATCAAACCCAACTTAAAATACATGTCTAAATTTTAAAAGGCTTTCCTGCAAAAATGTAAAATCTTTTAAAAGGGTTTGAGGTGCTTTATGGATAATCAATGACCAAAGGGCCTGATGGAATTTGCATAAATAATAGGGAGATCATGACCATCATATTTAAAGCTAGCTAAAAGCTATTTTTCAAAGAGTAAAAGGCATGCCTGTTTGTGGAGGGATAAGAAAAAAAAAAGAAAAAAAAGAAAAAAAAAAAAACCTGAAAGAGGAAAAAAAATAGCTTAACGTCGGGATGAAGAGATTACCTAGAGGCAGACGCGGCAGAGACTCGGGTGGAGCAGGGTGACTGAACACTTAGTGAGAGAGAGAGAGAGAGATGAGAGAGAGAGAGTGGAGTGAAGGGAAGAGAGACAGAGAGAGATAGTGCAGTGAATCGGCGTGGCTTTCCGAGAGGGAAATGGCAGATCTGGGGTGGCCTTACCAGCGTTTTCTATGGCTCTTCTGGGTGGTCCCGCTTGTTCTGTCGTGGTTTCGAGGTCGAGCAATTGGGCAACGTTGTGGCTCACGGTGGAGGACAGATGCTTTGTTTTCGTGTGGTAGAACAAAGCCTTTTGTGGTGGTACAATTGGGTGGGTAGTGGTATGTAGGGAGAGTCTCACAGTGGCAGTGCGGTGGTGTAAAGTGGAGGTTTAAGTTGTGGGCTTGGTGGCTTTAGTCCTGTGAGGGAGATCTCGGCATGTTAGTTGGTTTCCGTTCGAGGCTGTTGTGCTGTGAGATGGAGGTTGAGTGTGGATTGGTGGTTTGTGGAGGTGCAGTAGGCTAGTGGTAGCTACGTGGAGGAGACTGCGACGTGGCGGCTGAAAAGGGCAGCAACGATAACAACGTGGTGGCTAGGAGGAGTGGTTGCTGGACTTCACGCGGGAAGGACGTTCTCAAAGGCAACTGCCTGCTGCTACGGCTGAGGTTGTGCCTCGCGGTGGTTTGCTTGCTGAAATCTATGGAGGAGGAGTTTTACGGAAATCCAACGGTGCGACAACCCTAGCTTGAAGAAGAAGATCAAGATGCATGGGTCCTAACGTGTACGTGTTCTATATATAGTGTTGTTGTAGATGAGGGAAGGAGAAATGTGCATGTGCATGAGAGTGGAGTCGTGCGTGGTGGGGAAACTAATCCCAAACTGATAGTTGGTTCTCAGGGCTTGGGTCTTGGGCGCACAAGGTTTGAGCTTTTTTCTTGAATTTTGGGCCTATTTCAAGACGTACCTCTAAAATGATTTAACTTGTCCAATAAATTTCTTTTGCCCATAAAAACATTCCGCTCAGTTCAAAAATATTTAATGATTTTAATTAACAAGCTTAATAAAAATTTGATACCCGCCAAAATAAAAATGACCCATAATCTTTTTCAAAAATTGCTCGGTAATCTCAAATGGGCTTTCCACATGTACAAACCCAAAACTTTTAGAATGCGGGTTTAGTGCTGGATCTAAGTGTTACATCAGTGATATATTCTGTGTTAATAAACAAATTTGCAGATAGATTTCTTTCTTTCTCGTAGTATGTATGACAAATAGAAAACATAATTCATAATTATTTACTAATTTTACAGTGAGACCTCAAAAGTACAGCCTATATGCATCAAATTGGGTCTTCAGATCTCTTCCACAAGCAAATCTCACAGAATTATTGACAATTAAATCAAGCCAAAAGCCAAAAATTTTTATGGCGCTTAGTTGTAATCAAATAACCTCCAAGCTTCCTGCTCTTCCTCCTTACTGCAATGGTCATGCAGGAAGCATTTTCGATACAGTACTCTGCAACTCCTCCACGGTTCCTCTTTCCTGCCCATCTCTTCATTAGGGACCATAACATAGACGATTGCTTTCCTTGTCCTATTACCAATAAGGACACTCTTTGTTGTCTTGCTTCCTCCACTATTATTGGGCCCTTTTCCCTTCCTTCGTGAACCAAAGCTATCTCAACTTGCACCTATTAGAAATTCTATATATCATTCACAATACAACTTTCATCGATCGATCAATCGTGTTATGAGGAGAAATTCGTCTTTCTCTTATGCAAAATATTCTTTTTAAAGTTAATGATCCATGATTAGCATTGCAATTATACAGCTAGGCACCTTAAACCCCGTTGACTATATCTATAAATACATCTATATAAACACATATTGACGTGTGTGTAGACATCATAACCTCAAAATAATAAACATCATGTATGTACATGTAATTAAAAGCATGCAGCCAAAAGCCAAAGGCTCGTGGCCTGATTAGCATAAATCCCAACTTTCCAAAATAGAGGTCTTGGGTTTGAAACCCCTCTCCTCAAATGTATTAAAAAAAAAAAAAAAGCATTAAGTCAAAAGAATGAGTAATTCTACATATAACTGTGAAGTGCGTAAATGCATCGTAATTACTTTGAAAAAGAGTGGGGTCTATTATTAAAAAATTAATTTTTTTTTATATCGGTCTCATATTTTATTCACTTTTTTCAAAACAATTATGCAGTGGTTGCACAATTTACGATTGCAAATATCTTTTCTCTAAAAGAATATTCATGGCAGAGTTGACATACACTCAGTGAAAAACACCATTGAGCAAGTAGAAAATGAACAGATGAAATCTGTTAATTTATTTCACCTAATTGGATAACAGAGACGTCCAGTAATTTCTTGAGTTGAGCCAAACTTTTCACAGAAAGCTTCCCTCACAACTTGCAATATTATTGTTGTTGACCATCAAATAATTCAGTGTTCTTGGCCACATTCTTCACTTTATACCGTATTTAGAACACAATCCTAGAGGCACTATAATTGAAGCTGGAACGTCCCAATTCAGAAGGACTTACCCCAGGCCTTTTCATCTGACACATATTTTTCATGGAGTACAGATCAAGTTCATGAGCCATTAAGCTACCTTTCCCCTTAGACCCTGCATGCAGCAGCAGCAAGCCAACGTTCCTCAGCTCTAACCATTCAATACACACACACACACACACATGTATATACATATATCTTCACAGATTATGAATAAAAACTTACAAGATGATGAATCATCTCACCTTGTTTGGAGAGCTTGGATACATGAAGGAGAACAATACTATCGTGACTCTGAACTGTGTGAGAGAGTGCCCATTCAAGAGCTCCCCGTGCTTCAAGGCTCGAATCCACAACCACCATTATCTTGTTTCCAACCTCCGCAGGCACCCCATGATCTTTCACCTGCCTGTCAGGATCCTCGGGGCCGCCGGCTGCGCTAAACTCATCGTGATCATCCCTGCTATTGCTCAAAAACTCTGTTTTCTGAACTGCTTCAATGGAGTCTAAATTCCTGGGTTTGGATTGATATGGCGTGGAGCCAATCCTGAAACAGGCGGTGGCACGACCAACAGACAAACTGGCCACTCTAACGCGTTTTCTGCCCATGTTGGGAAGGGGGTTTTGGTGGGAAATTAAAGTGGCTACATTTTATTGTGTATAAATAGGGGGGGAGGTTGAAGTACTGCATGCAGTGTGATCCTCGTGGCCATGATTGTTGTATTGACTTTTGAGCTCTTTCTCTTTCAATGGTCGTACAAATCATTCTTTGTTTGTTAGCTTTGTTTTCTTGGTTGTGGGGACTCAGTCTTGTATGAACGTGCGAGCCATGTAGTTGTGAAGTTGTACGTCCATCCTCCATTTTATTAGTATTTGTATAATTTTTCTGTCTGTAAATTCTTTAATGTTACCCCACGTTTGGGGGGGTTTGATATAGACTACCTCTTCATTATTAAGTCATCATCTTCATTCCCACCATGGATTCTGATGATTGACAGGTCACTATAAAGTGTGTTTTGCTTTAATATATGCTGAACATATTACATTATTATACATATAAGTCAAGCCCAAGTGTAAGGCAGACGTGATGATCAGATAGATGTTTGGAATAGAAAGAAAAGAAGTCCAGCTGTCTGATCCAGAAGTTTGGCAAAATTCCATGAATAAGAAATGATCACTCCAACATGACTTTAATATGATCTTCCAATTCAGTGCTGTTTTCTTCAACTGATCTCTAAATTGACTTGCATTCACAATATTATTCCATGATGTCACCGTTATGCCTAATTTGATGCGATATATTATATGCTTGCCTGCACATAATATTCCATGGTATTCTTTATTTTATATTTTATCATATCAATCATACTTCTTGATGTTATAAATATTTAGAAATATGTCATATCAACAAGTGTAATAACTAAATCGTGGACGAAGAATAGTATTTTTAGAAAAAGAAACTAAAAATACAATGTTTTTAGTTCAAAAGATTTTGGATATTTGGATAAATGTATCAGCCAAGAATATTTGCAAATCATAATTTGAAAGATGTAGATTGTGAGAAAATTAGGTCCTACATCAATAGTGAATATACACACACATGCATACACACACATGATATGTAAATTGTGAGAAAACAATGTTACACACATACAGCTATATATGATTTTTTCTAAAAGAAAAATCTGTTCTTTAGGGATCATAAACTTCTAGTTTTTCTTAACAAAAAAATCATTTACTTTTTAATATTTGGAACTAAAATTTGAATTTTTATCATAAATCAAACATATAGGTTTTTAAAAGTATCTTTAATCACTACAAGATATGGCATTTTTTGGGACCAAAATTTTCCTCCCAAAAAATGACATTTTCATCCCAAAAAAGTTTTTGACATGAAAAATTTCCGTTCCTATTTCTTCTGAAATAGACCATCTCAAAAAGTTTTTGGAGGCAAAATTTTTTTCATCCCTAAAAAATACTTGTAGGATGAAATGTGGCCGATAAGTTCAAATGAAATATTTTTTTGATTGTTCAAACTGAATAAATTAGGTTCGAACTATATGGTAATTGTTCAGATGGATTGTTAATTTAATTCGAACGACACAAATTTTATTGATATTGTTTGAATGAAGCAAGTGTTTGAATACTTTTTGGTTGTTTGAACAAGACGATTTGTGTTCGAACATAAAAAAATCAGACCGAACATCTTTGAAAAAAATTTGAATTAAAAATTTTGTTCAAATGGTTTATTCAATTTATTGTCCATTAGAATAAATATAAATTTTTTCGAACATAATAGTATACGTTCAAATGATCAAATATGTAGAGTGTTCGAACATATTAGTAATCCATTAGAACTGGAGTGCCAATTTCATTTTCATTCCAATGGTTTTGGGTTGCTCGTTTGAATGGCAGTGGAAAATGTGTTCAAAGATAATGCCCTTCCGCCTGAGTGATTCCCACAAATTCCTTCGTGTATCTTGGCTAGCACATATTGGACTTCGTTTGGAGAGATGCATTTTAGGAGAGGTTCAGAGAAAGCCCTCTTGTACAGGACCCCACCAACAATGTGAACTGTGCGGCCCTATTCCTAACTTTGCGTGCCTCATTTGGGTTGCCCAAAACTTTGCCTTCTTGCAGAAACTTCATGATGTCTATGGCCCACTCGGGAGGTGCCGAGGAGGTGACTGACACCTTGGCCTTGATGGCCGGGGTGTCGACCGTCTTGACCACCGTGTGTTCGGGAAGGGGGTGCTCCTCCTGCCCCAAGGCGACCTTCGCCAAATGATCCACCTTCTGGTTCTCTTCTCTCGGGTTTTGTTGTATGCGGAAGTAGTAGAAGAGGTTGCGCCCCTCGCACACCTGCTGGAGGTACTTCTTCAAATTCTCACCTTTTGTAGCAAATTCCCCCGACACCTGATTGACGACCACCTAGGAATCGGTCTTTACCTATATTTTCGTGGCTCCCAGCAGCTTGGCCATTGACATTCATACTAACAATGCTTCGTATTCGGCCTCGTTGTTGGTCGTTTTGAAGGTGAGCTTTATTGCATAGTTGTGCTCTTCCTTGTGTTTGGTGACTATGTGCACCCTTACACCCCTACCAGCCAGCCCGGCAGGACGATGCATCCAGATAGACCTCCCAAGGCTTCTCCTGGGGTGCAACTTGTATCTCCTCTGGGAAGCTTGTGAACTCGGACACGAAGTCTGTCAGTACCTGCCCTTTAATCGTTGTACGAGGCAGGTACTCTATGTCGAACTCAGTTAGCTCGATTGCCCATTTGGCAAGCTAGCTAGACGTGTTGGGCTTCTGCACGATCTTCTTGAGGTGAACATCAGTGAGCACCTTCACAGGGTGGGCTTGGAAGTACTGCCTAAACCTTCTCGCGGCAACTACCAACCCGACCACTAGCATCTCCATCTGTGAGTATCTAGCCTCGGCCCAATGGAATGCTCAGCTCGTATAGTAAACGGGCCACTGTCCCTCCACTGTATCTCGGATTAACATCGTTGACATGGCTAGATACACGGTCAGGTTCTCACTTGGCTTTGTTTGGCTGAGAAGCGGTGGGTGGGCTAGGTACTTCTTCAGTTAGGCAAATGCCTCGTCACAGGCTGTATCCCATTCCTAGGCCTTCCTCAGGACCTTGAAGAACAAAAGGCATTGGTCAGTCGACTAGGCGATAAAGCGATTTAAGGCCGCCACTCTGCAGGCGAGTCTTTGAACTTCGTGAAGGTTGCGGGGGGGAGGGTTGCCTCAACTTTCTCTGGATTGGCCTCAATACCTCTCTCAGAGACCATGAAACTTAGGAACTTGTGCTTCATCTAGTAGCGTCAGAGTATCGGAGTTCTTTATCCGTGATGAAAGCCGTCTTGTCTTTGTTGTCGAGACTCATCCGGATTTGGTTGTGTTCGGTGTACGTGTCCATGAAATTGAGGAGTGGGTGATTGGCAGTCGAGTCCACTATCAAATCAATACTGGGCAAGGGAAAGCTGTCTTTTGGGTAAGCCTTGTTCAGGTGCCTGAAGTCGACATACATTCTCAACTTTCTGCTCACCTTCTTGACCAGTACCACATTGGAAAGCCACTTGGGATAGTGGACTTCTCGGATGAACCCTGCCGCAAGGAAATGGTCCACCTCCTCTAGCATGGCTATGGGTCCATACAGAGGTGGTGTTCAATGATTGAGTTGTCGATCTCAAGCATCTCGTCGTGACTCCAGGTGAACACATCCATAATTTAGGAGCCATTTTGGTCCCCACCCGCACGGTGCCCTCGGGCCTTTGTCGATCTACAGAAACCAACTACAAGGGCTCATTGGGTTCCGCTTGCAGCAATGCTTGCTTGTCTTGGACTTCCTCATCCCATTCGGCTAAGGTCGGCGATGAAGGTGGTCTGGCTACCTCCCCCGGTTCCCCGATCATCTTGATTTCCTTAACTTCATGCCTTAGCTCCCGGGAGTAGCATTCCCGGACCTCTCCCACCCCTAAGTCCATGGAGAATTTCATCTTGAGGTGGTAGGTGGAGGTTACCGCTCTCAAGATGTTCAGAGTCTAGCAGCCTAGTATTGCATTGTACGAGGAGGGGGCCTTCACTATAAGGAAGTCAGCCATCATGGCTAAAGTCCTGGAGGCCTTCCCGACTAGGTCAGACATTGTGATGGACCTCATTGCCCTTGAGTGGCGTTGTGTCCGGGCACAATCGGTCCGGGTTGATCCCCATCCTGACAAAAGCTTCCCGTTGTTGATGAGGAATTTTGGGGTAGTGAAGTTGGCCATCTGTATGGTAACCACCAACGCATCGTCATGGGGGTGGAGGATGCCCTCCTTATCTTTCTCACTGAAGGTTATTGCTATTCCCCCGACGTGCTTCTTGGTGCCAGTCACGACCCTTCTTGTTGTGAACACCTCCTCATATCAAGACCTTCGGGCGTGGGCCCTTCGAGTCGACGAGGTGCGGATCTCACCCACTGGGTTGTTTGCCCTCATTGGGCTTTAGCATCGTGGGTGCCCTCGGACTTCTCTCCCAGGCCTTCTTCTCCTTAGACTCTCACTTCGCCAAGCCCTCGAATGACTGCCCTTGTGAGGTTCCTGTTAGTTTGCCACCTACCGCTGCTGGTCTAGCAATCCCTCCAATGCCTCCCTCCTTCGCTTCAAGGTGTAGCATTACTCAGTACTGCGCTGGTCCATCAGGTGGTAGGCACAGTACTTGCGGCTTTCCTAGCCCCTCCTTAGCTCTTTTCGCAGGCACGGGGTGCCTTCTAAGGCCAGGCTCATGTGTGCATGGGGCCCATTGCGTGCCCAAGCCGACTCTTCACCCCTTCTCATGGCCTCTTGTGCTCCCTTTTTGTCCAGTGGCCTTCTTGTCCGCTTGCTCTAGCTAGGTCCTCTGGGGAGCCATCAAGGCCTTAAGGGTGTCTTCAGTGTTAATGAAGCCGTCGATTGGGTCCATAAACTCCCTTAGTGTTGTGGGGGTTCTTCGGCCTATCTTGGTCATGAATGGGTTCTAGGGCCAGATCCCCCCAAGTAGAGTTGCCAGGTTGATCTTCTCATCCTGGTTGTCCGTGGCCATACGCTTCCGATTGAACTGAGAGAGGTATGACTTCAGGCTTTTGTCGTCCTGCTACTTCACTGTAAGGAGGTAGGCGGCAGGGCGCCTCCTTTTCTAGCTCGCCATGAACTGTGTTAGGAAGAGACGGGCCAGCTCGACGAAACTATCAATAGTACCGAGCGACAAGGATTCGAACCAAGCCCTCACCACCCCTTCAATGCGAGCGGGAATGCTTTGCATGCGTGACTTCTCTTGGGAAATCGTGCAAGGTCATATGGGCCTTGAACGTTTCCAAGTGTTCTAGGGGGTCTTTGGACCCATCATATGTATCCACTTGCAGAACTTTGAATCTTGGGGGGAGAGGAATCGCCATAACCTCGGTGCTATACGACAGGTCTATGCTAGTGAGCAGTTGTTCCACCGAGGATGACGTGTCTATCAGTTTGGCCATTTAGGTGTATTTATCCCTGAGCTCCAGGAGTTCAAGGTGCATTCTTCACCTTTCTTCTTTGGCCACAGCTGCCTTTAGGATTCGCAGTGATTCAGTGTGCTGGCTGGGCTCATCTCCCTCCAATCCCCTTTCGGTTCTCCGCAGAGCAACATTCTCCTAGCGGAGAGCTGCTACATCTTCCATCAGTTTCCGTATGGTTTCACTCATCTCGTTGGCCCTTGCTTCCATCTCTTCAAAATGTTCTTCTTCTCGTCGTGATGCTTGGGAACGTGCGGTTGCTGGCATGCGAAGGGCATGCTACTATAGGAAAAAGAATCCCACAAACTGCGCCACTATTGATGTTGTGTTTCTCAGCCGGAGCAACTCCACGGAGGCCCAATTTGTCCACCTACGACTATGAAGATTATGAAATCGAGGTACCAAAGTGTTTGAACCCCTTCCCTCACTGAGAGAGGGTGTATATATACCTCCTCGGGGGCGATCCTTGGGAAAGGTATTGTGGAATGTATCACTTTGTACTCATGCCGTGTGTCCTTGCCAGCTCCTTGTTGTGCAACAGATTTGCTAGACTTGATCGTTGCGACCATTGACAACCCATGGGGCATGTCGTGGCGTGCCTAGCCTTGGGCTTCATTAAATGCCGTGTGGCTCCCTGTCGTAGAGTGAATTATCATCATACACTTAAATTCGTAGAGAGTAAGACACTGTTTAGTAATGCCATATATTCAAACCAAGCAGCGAACTCATATAAAAACCCGAGTGTTAGCACTTCGTTGTGCAAATTCTATAAATAACTTCACTCTTTGTGCATCTTCCTTTTAATCTCTACCAAGTCTATCTCTCAGAAGCATCAAACTCTTATCTATTGTATTTGCCTGAGTACAATATCGTAACAAACTGTAAAAGTCAATTTCAGGGATAGACACCATCACGAGTCTGCCCGTATTCACTACTTGTATAGATAGTATAAGGTAGTTGGTCACATCCCATTAGAGAGACTATCATCTACATCGCATATATACTTACTTAGTCAAAATCTCCCATGTCAGTCAGAATTTTGGCAGCATTTCTCCATAATTTTCCAAGTATGCTAATCACAAAAAGTGCTTGAATCTATCAACGGGTGAGACACTTATGGACCACACACTTGAAGAATGAAAAGAAACATAGAACCAAAATCCCAAAACTAATACGAGAGTTCAGACTGAATATATCTGCCATATAGATGATTGAATCCCAAACTGGCCCCTTTGAACAATTCAAGAGTTGCACCCATACATTCTTTATGAACAATAAGGCACAACTCTTAAACGAGTCTAAGGTTAAATTGGATAGAAACTCAATTATGCAAACACACTAAATAAATTAAGCTATACTATGCTAAATAGTTTAAGAGTATCTACTTTAGTGATTTATGCAAAGTGTTCTTATTAGAGATTCATGGAATTAATTTCTATTTTGTGTTTGTAAGTATACTATCCTTAATTAGAGTATAGGGCAATTTCTTTCACTTGATATAAGCAATTTCTAATATAACCCAACTTCACAAATATCCAATTTCACAAAAACCAACTTCACAAATATCCAACTTCACACATGATAATTTTCACACATATAAAATTCACACAAGAAATAGATGAATTTCACAAACATAACCAATATACCATTCACAAAACCAACTAATTCATCAACTTCTTCAACAAATATTAAGCTAAACCCACTTGTATAATTCAATCTCAAATTGTTTTCTAACAAATACTATACAACATACCTAAATTAAATTCCACAAACACAAAATTCCTCACAACTTCAATCCAACAAATTCTTATAAATATCTATAAATCCGAAAAAATTGGTTTTGCCCTAGACGTGAAGTCTAGGGCGCTTTAAGTTATTCTTCGAGTTCGAATGCTTATTTATGTATTCCAACGCAAATTTTCAGAATGGCGCTCTAGCTTCCATGTGCTTTGTTTTAACGATATAAGTGTAATTATTCTAGTATAACTATATTAGTACAACTGTAATATAAATATAATATAACTGGGATTGTAACCGGTCTAGTTTGATTCGGTTTTGTACATTTTTAAGCACCGAACCATTACATACCGATTTTCAAACTTTAAGAACCGATACTGCACCGATTCACTAGATAAACCGGAACTTTTAGTTTTTATGGTTTCGCTCTGGTCCGGTCCAATTGTGCTGATTATTTATAATAGTAATAATATGATATTGACATATATTAAACTATTAGTCTATTTATACAATAGTATAAATATATTATTTTATAATAATTAACACATATTAGTATAGTATTGAATTTAATTATAGTCTATATAAGTTCTAGACTTTTTATATGAGTATGTAGAATCAAATGTGTAAAAATGTATTTACAAAATATATATTATAACTTTTTATGTAAAAAATGTGTTTATCCTTGATATATACATATATATGTGTGTGTATATATATATCAAAAGTATGTTTATGTTTAAGATTAAACTTTTATGTTACATTATAAGATTAAAACTTATATGTTATATCAAATATTATATTAAAAATTATAAGATTAATTTTATGTTATATCACATGTTATATTAATTTTATGTTATAATATTAATGGATTTAAATAATAAGATTATAATTTTATGTTATATTAATTAGTAATTTAGCATGTAATATTTAATATAATATAAAAAATTATAAATATATATGTCAGTTCGGTTCGGTCTAAATTGGTTTTCAAGATATGAAAATTGGTATTGAACCGAATTAGGACCGATTTCAGTTCTTAAGAACCGATACCGCACCGGATCGCTTAAAAACGAGACTGAACTCACCGGTTCAACTGGTTTTTCAGTTTTTTTACACCCGTAAATATAATTTTACAATTTATAATATAATTATAATATAACTATGCTATTTATAATCTCAACTTAGATATGATATTAACTATAATATAACTAGTATAGAATATTTAGTGAGATTAACTTGTACTGTAATATAACTATACTAGTATAGAAATAAGTCTAGTACTATAAGAGTCTAAAGTCAAATACTAAAGCGTTGGCAGTATTCTGGAAGAGCTATTGCCAACGCTATATACACTGTTCATCTTTTTGTGTTTTTTGGCCATCTGTGTTCTGCTGTTCCGTCTTCAGTTTTATGCTATTTTTTGTATTTCTGCTTCTAGTTTATTGTTGACCCGAGTGAGGTGTTTTTGGCCTTTGGGTCGAACGCAACTAGGGCAAAAGCAGATTGGGAATGGTGGACGATGCTACAGTTGGTGGCGGTATGGCCAGTGCTCGCTAGTAGGCGCTGCCTGCTCAGTGGAGGCTGTTTTGTCTGTGATGAAACTGGGTGCTTGTGCCGGGCTCAATATGCCGATGCATGCGGTGGGCGAGAAGCCCAGGGTGACATCGAACTTGTGGCTCAGCAGTTTATTTTTAGGTTTAGTTTTTCAGTTATTAATAAATTAGAAATAGGCTATTGGATTTAGTGTCCATAGCAGTGTTCCGTACTCTTTCTCCTTGAGAGAATAGAGGGGATGTAAAGTTCTGTTTTACAGAGCTTTTCTCTGTTAGGAGAGAACTCATTGTGAAGTTAAGACAATGACTACTACAAAGAAATTTGTGTGGGAAAGCCTTATAGTTGATGTGTAGTTAGCTTATAATCTAGAATTTTCATGTATTAATAAGTCAAATTTGTAACTTCGGTTCATGAATGGAATGAGTTGGTTTGTCTCAAAAAAAAAAAAAAAAAAGGTCAAATACTTATATATCCTAAATTTAACTGTACCATTTATTGGTGGCTCTAGCACCACCATAAATTTATGGGAAATACTTTAAATCTAAATTTATATATCCTAAGATCATAATTAAGTTGTTCCATGCACAAATGTTAAGTAAAGAACAAATTTGAATTTACATTTGTGGTCTTTAATCATTAATATATATAAATTTATCTTGTTATTAATATTGTATTTTAATATGAAAATTCATTAATCACTAGATATATATTTTATTTTATATTCACAAATCTGATCATTATTAAATTTATTCCATGAATAAGTTATTTGAACATATTATACGCCTGTTCGAACAGGAATTGTTGGTTCAAATTTTTAAAATCCACCTTTTCCGTTCTAACTTACAAAAAACTAGTTTGAACTTACTATATATATGTATGTTCGAACATACTTGAGTCCTTGAAAAAACTATTTAATCCTCATGAATTTTTATGGAAGCTTCATGAATCAACCGTTCAAATAAACATTTTTTGTTCGATCAGAAATATATAAACAAGATTATATAAATCCTTATGAATTTTTCTAGAAGCTTCATGAATCAACTGCTTGAATGGATATTTGTTGTTCGAACATAAATATATAAATCCTCTTTAAATTGTTTTAACAGACAAAATACTATTTGAACAGACCAATTCGGGACATATATATAATCCAAAAGCATCAAACCGTTCATTCACCATTTCTCCCCCTTTCAAAACCACCATTCATTATTCGGCTCCACTCTCTGCCGTAAACTGACCTAAGGCTGCCATTTATTTGAATGAATTCCTATGTTTTATCTATGTATTTCGAGTATAGACAAATTTGTATAGCTGTATAGGATTTGTAATTTGAATATTTAGACTAGGTAGATAAGTATGGAAAACATATCTTATCCAAGATTTCAATCCCTTTAGGATAGGAAGTCAGATTTCAAAATTTTGATTTGTGTAATCTATTTTTTGCTATTTGATGAATGAGAAGGAATAAGAGGAGGCATTCAGCCAAAGAAAATTGTTATGGTATCAGAGACAGGTTAAGAGTTCTAGGTTTTTTTGATTCTAAGATTTTGGCAAGGGTTTTGTTTTGGTTTCCAGATTTTCAGCTAGGGTTTTTTCTGGTTTCCAGATTCTCAGGTAGGGTTTTTCTGTTTCCAGAGTTGCGGTTATTTCTTTTCAATAGTCTCAAGGGTTGAGGCTAGGGTTTCTTGTCTATCATGTCTTCTGAAATTAGAGATTCTCTTTTGGTTCGATTCAATGGAAAGAATTATGCTGCATGGTCTTTTTAGTTTCAATTATTGGTGAAAGGAAAGGAACTTTGGGGTCATATTGATGGGAGTAGTGTGTCACCGTAGGACAAAGATCAGCGGGCAACTTCTTGGGAAAGCAAGGATGACCGAGTCATGTCTTGGATTCTTGGATCTGTTGATCCCCATATTTTCTTGAATTTATGCTCATTCAAGAATGCTCGTGATATATGGAATCATCTCAAGCGACTGTATACTCAGAATAATGTAGCTAAGAGATTTCAACTTGAATTAGAGATGCCGAACTTCTCTCAAGGAGCTCTTTGTGTGGAGGAGTTTTATTCTGGTTTTTGTAACTTGTGGGCTGAGTATACAGATATTGTATACAATTCATTTTCAGTAACAAGTTTGGTTGATATTCAAGCTGTTCATGAAGCAAGTATGCTGGCACAATTTCTTATGAAACTAAGGCCTGAATTTGAATTTATTCGTGCTAATATGATGAATCGAGATCCTGTGCCTCCACTTAATATGTGTTTGGGAGCAGAGATTGATGACCCAAATAGCCATGGAACAAGCCACTCTAGCCCCTGTGGCATATGCAGCTCAAGGAAAAACCAAAGGGAGGGATTTGAGCACTACTCAATGCTATAGTTGCAAAGGTTATGGGCATCTCGCTAGAAATTGCTCTAAGAAAACTTGCAACTATTGCAAGAAGCAAGGGCATATATCATCAAGGATTGCTCGATACATCCTCCACGTCGCCAAGAAACTGTCTATTTAGTTGCTGCCAGGGCTACTAGTGCTACCAACTCTACCTTGGCCACTTCCTTTCATGTTCCAGCTTCCACTTCTCAAAATCCCACTCTATTACACTAGAAATGGTTCAACAAATGATCATCTCAGCTCTTTTAGCTTTTGGTATTTCAGGTAAAACCAAATCTGCCTCTAAACCTTGGTATTTTGATTTTGGTGCCACCAACTGTATCACAAGTGCCTCTCACTTTCTTGTTAATGTCTCACAGTATGCTGGTCCACTTAAAATTCACATGATAGATGGTAGTTCCCTACCTATCACTGCCGTAAGTGACATTTCTCCTTCCTTAAATAATGTTTTGGTATCTCCTTCATTAAATACCAATCCGATTTCTATTGGAAAATTACTTGACAATAATTGTAGAGTGCCATTCACTTATTTTAGTTGTCTTGTACAGGATCAGGTGACAGGGAAGATGATCGCGAGGGGTCCCAAAGAGGGTCGGCTGTTTCCTTTATGTTTAGATTCTGTTGAGTCAAAGTCTTTATCTTCGTTTTCTTGTAATGTTGGTACTTTGAGTGTAAAGGATTGGCATAGGTGGTTGGGCCATCCCAATTCTCACATACTTCATAAGTTGTTATCTTCCAGTTTAATTGGCAATAAAGATTTCTATCAGCTTGATCAATTAAATTTTGATTTGTGATGCATGCAAGTTAGCTAAAATTAAAGTTTTGCATTTTCCTTCAAAAGGATCTCATGCCACTCGTGCCTTTGATGTTATTCATAGTGATGTGTTGGGTATTGCCCCAATAGAATCTCATGATCGTTATAAATATTTTGTGACATTTATTGATGATTATACTCGTTTTACGTGGATTTAATTTCTTCACACTAAGAATGAAGTATTTCCAGTATTCAAGCGTTTCTTGGCTTATCTCACTAATCAATTCTCTGCCTCTCTTAAGGTTCTTCGCTCCGATTTAGGAGGAGAATATATTTATGCTATATTTCAAATGTTTCTTCAAGATCAATGAATTGTTTCTCAACGTTCTTGTCCATATACTCCACAACAAAATGGAGTAGCTGAAAGAAAGAATTGTCATTGTCTTCATATGGTTCGGGCTCTCCTAATTGATTCGGGTGTGCCTTCTTGTTTTTGGTGTGAAACTTTGTCTATTGTTGTGTATTTAAGTAATAGATTACTTACTCCAATATTAGACAATGTTTCTCCTTATTCTTTGCTATTTGGGCACTCCCCAGACTATTCTCAATTGCACTCATTTGTTTGTGTTTGTTTTGTGCATCTTCCATCTCATGAAAGACACAAACTTTCTGCTCAATCAGTCAAATGTACCTTTTTAGGGTATAATTTCTTTCAGAAGGGTTTTGTATGTTATGATCCTCAGGCTAAATGTATTCGAGTTTCTCACAATGTGGTGTTCTTTGACAAACAATAATTTTTTCATACTCATCTAGGCCCTATTCCTCCTAGTTTTTGTGTTTTACCAAAATTTTTAGATGAGGATACAACTTCTACACCAGTTTTTGTTCGTTTTAAACCTAGATGTGTTTACACCAAGCATAAACCATCTCATCCAGCAAATTTTCTACCCCTCCTGATCAATCCCTTGACACATCTTATGATCCACTATCTCGTTGGCATACTTCTAGAGTCTCCAAACCCCCAAATCAGTATGGTTTTTCATCTCATTCTTCTATGTCTGCTACACTTTCTTCTATTGCTATTCACTCCTCATATAAGCAAGCTATGGAACATGAGTGTTGGAGGAATACCATGCAAGTAGAAATTGAGGCACTAATTGCCAATGACACTTGGGATATTCTGTCTTGTCCTTCTTCTGTGACACCTATTGGTAGTAAGTGTGTGTATTCTGTGAAGCTTAGATTAGATGGGTCCCTTGAGAGATATAAAGCTCGTTTGGTAGCTTTGGGAAATAGACAAGAATATGGGATTGATTATGGAGAGACGTTTGCTCTTGTTGCTAAGATGAAGACTATTCGTCTCTTTCTTGCCATTGTTGCTTCTTAGTCTTGGTGATTACATCAGATGGATGTGAAGAATGCTTTCCTTCATGGTGATTTGAAAGAGGACATTTACATGAAACTTCCTTCTGGTATGCCCCTTTCCTCAACTAATGATGTTTGTAAGCTGAAAAGGTCATTGTATGGTCTAGAACTTTTAACTAATCTGTAAGATTCTTGATGGCTAATAGGGCGTATATATATATCACATGCATATGGTTGGTTTTATCGCCTTTTATTAATTGTGCATCCACTCTCTAGTTAATAACAATTTGCATTAAAATATGATTAACAAAATTAGAAGTTAACAAAATAACTTACAAGTACTATCAGAGGAAATAGATGGGAGGATAAGAGATGGAAGAAGAAAAGAAGGAAGGTGAATAGGGAAGAAGGCGATCAGAAGGAGAAAACTCCCAAACCAGTGATCCACTAGTGATAAAACAAGTGATCCCCTCCTCTGAAATCAGGTTCCCCTTTTATAGATGAAGGCCTTTACAATTATTAAAGCAATAAAGTGAATAGTGAACAGTAATTTCACTTTTACTATTTATTCACGTGAAACAAGAATACTTTTTGTAGCAGATGGCTTTCTCAGTGTAAATTCAGGGAGAGTCATCTTGAAGCACCAAAAGTAGCAGGAATCTAGCAGTAGAAGGCCAATAAGTTTTTTTAGGACAGTTGCCTATCTTTTTAGGTGAGGTGTCCAATCAGTCTCGAGACGGTAGCCATCTTTTTTCATTGTTGGTTTGTGCTGACGGATCACTCATCTTCAGATAACCGTGTGGTATCTTCTGAATCATGTTCAAATATATTGTTGTATGGGTCAGCAATTGAAGCTTCTGATGATGCTTCAAACTTGTTATTAGTTTCATTAGAATTATCATTTTCAAGGGACTTTTTTAACAAATAAATCAAATCCTTTTTAGTAAGTTCTCCCAGAACATTTTTCATTTTAGACTTTGAGGATTTATCAGATTTATTAGTTGCAGAAGAAGAAGCAGTTGCTTCTTCTCTCTGTGTAGTAGTAGTAGCAATAGTGACCTGGATTAGTGGATATCCAGGCGATGTTGATTGAACAATAGCAGGGAATTCCTTTGTACTTTTCAGATCTGCAGCAGTTTGGGAGAAATCTCTTATAATATTATCAATAACATCTTGAGTATGAGGATATCTATTCCATCACTTAACAAAGCAGTATCGAACCAACAAGTCACCATTTCTCTCATAACTCCATTTTAGGATCGAGGGAACTTTGTACCTTTTACAAAAATGGAGGGAGTACGGAAATTTGGCATCATGGCAATCCAATTTTGAAACAACTGCGTTAGTAAAACATTTAATAGATGTCTGAAGTTGTGCAGGAAAAATTTCAGGAATGGGGCCAAACTGGTTCCACCATTTTAAGAACCAAAAGGGGAAGTTTGCCTTTGATTTTTTTTAAAAAAATTGAGAAACTAGGATTAACTCATGTCTGTCGTTTGAAATAGCATAAATTTTGACGAGACATCAATGTAATCATAATAACAATAAATGATTTCAGAATTGGAAAGTTTTTTTGAAGTAAAAGGGTGAGTACCCCAGTCTTCTTCAGTAATGATATTTAAACTATGAGCACTGTGATAAATTAATTTTAATTTATCAATTTGATCATAAATGATTTTGATAACAACGGATCCTGTTTGGAGCAAAATACCAGAATAATATTAGAGGTTTTTGGTCGGATTCTCAGGAATCTAATGAAAATAGGAGGAAAATAGCTAGAAGCAATTTTGAAGGGATCTATATATACGGATCTATTAGATTCAATATAAAATAGAATTTTAGAAAATTGTTTTTTAGTATACTCAATTTTTGAAGCAGGAAAATACTTAGTAGGTTTAATAGATGAAATGAGTTTAGCATAAGGATCATAAGGGCTAGCAATGACAGAAGCAAATGAAGCAGCTTTAACAGTAGGGATACTACCAAGAGTAGTAAACCTGTTAGCAATTTCTAGGGGGAAGTAGACTCATTTTTACTGAACTTGATATCAAGAAGTGGGGGAGGAATAGCAATTTTTTTTCCTTTGTCTTTCTTTTGCTTATGATGGTTGCAAAAATTTACGAGTAAGGAAATCAGCAATAAAATTATAAGAACTTTTAATATATTCAATATCAAAATCAAATATAGTTAATATAGCTTGCCATTGGCCAAAAATATGTTTTGATGCAACGTTTTCAACATCTTTTTCTAAAATATATTTAGCACTTTTGCAATCAATGCATAATAAGAATTTTTTGTTTAACAAATCACTTTGAAATTTGGAAATGCATAGTACTATAGATAAGATTTTTTTCTTAATAGTACTATAACTAAGTTGTGCATTATTTCAGATTTCGCAATGGAAGCGAACAATTTGTTCAGATGAGTCTGGTCAAACAATTTGTTTTAAAATGCTACCATAACCAATGTCAGAGGCATCCGTTTCAACAATTTTAAAAGAATCAGAAGTAGGGATTCCAAGACACGGAAGAATTTTGACATGCATCTTGATTTGTTTAATAAGAGTAGTACGAATTTTAGACCAAGGAGGAGGATTGTTGTGTAGCCTTTCAATAGTGGGTGACATTGTTTCCTCATATCTTGGTAGAATTCAGCAACATAGTTGAGAGAACCAAGGAATCTCTACAACTGAGTTTTATCAAGAATAACATCAGGAAATTTATCAGCAAATTCGATGGCCCGGTTGATAGGCTGAATTTTGCTTTCAGAAATATCATAATCAAGAAACCTAATCTTGGTTTGAAATAATTTAATCTTATTAGCAGAAACAATAAGACCATTTAGCCTAATGATATCTAGAAACGATTGCAAAGGTTTCCAGTGTTCATCAATAGATTTGAAAAATACGAGAACATCATCAATATAAACAATAGTGAAATGGGTGAATGAATTGAAGATATCATTCATAATACTTTAGAATTCATTAGGGGCATTTTTGAGGCCAAAATGCATCACATTCTAGTCGTAGTGTCCTAATGGGGTAGTAAAGGCAGTCTTATACCTATCTGACTCACTAATAGGGATTTGCCAAAATCTTTAGGTCAAACTTGGAGAAGACAACTGCATCACATAACCTATGAATCAAGTCATTTTTGTTGGGGATAAGATACCTAATCCATTCTAAGACTTTATTCAAAGGTTTGTAATTAATAACTAGGAAGGGTGTCCCTCTCTCAATCTCTACATTTTTCTGAACATAAAAAGTAGCACAAGACTAGGGAGACTTACTAGGCCTAATAATTTTCTTAGCAAGAAAATCATTGATTTCATTTTTACAAAATTCTAAAGTCTCACTATTGATTTAAATAGGTCAAGGTTTAGTTGGAATATGTTTTTCACAAAAATCTTTAACATAAGGTAAAGAAACAACATATTTCTTCGTATACCAGAAGACATTTGGAAGATCAGAACAAACATCATTAATCAATCGTTTATTAAAATCATCAATTTTCGATTGAAGTAGTGTACTAGATAATTGTTCAGAAATCTTTTTGAATTTGATCTCTTGTTGTAGGAAATTCAAATGTTTATTTTTTGCCAAAAGCAAAGATTTCAAACTTTTGTCAGTATCAATCTCAAATCTTGAAGCAAATTTAAACTTAACATTCTGTCCGAAAGGGTTGGTAGTAATACCATCATTTTTAGTGAGAAATGGATATAAAGAAGAAATAAAAGGAATTCCTAATATGATTTTGTCAGACATATTTTTAACAAGTACTTAAGGAATTTTAAAACAGATATTATTCTGGAAAACATGAGCAATATTAAGCTCATACTTGATCTTCGACTGAGATCCATTTGCCATGAATAATCTCTTAGTAGACTTCTTATAATATTTACTAGGGATTAATTTTTCCTGGATACAATTCATATTCGATCCGGAATCAATCATGGCAACAACAGAAAATTGAAATTCATGGCAAACAATAATAGTAACTCTAGAAAATCATTTAGGGGGAATAGTATGATGAATTAAACAAACCTGATTCTTAGAAGATTTCTCTTCTTTTTTACCGGAATCAGAATCATTTGTTTGCTCATTATCAGAAGGAATGCCCTGATCAAGTTGTTTATTAATTTTAAAACACAAAACTCTTGTTTTAAAGAAATATTTTTGTGACGCCCCGACTCCTACGTACAAAAACTTCGGGAATCGTGATGTCAGGATGAGAACAACATGGGTCACACATCCCAATGACAAGTGCCAAGTGTGTCTACAAGCAATAGTGTACAATAAGATAAGCAGCGGATAATATAATAAGTCAACTAGTACCAGAATTTTAGATACAGATATACAAAAATGAAAGCGTTTTAAAAGCAATACTACTGTCCCAAAATAAACCAAGAGCTGAAAATAAGCATAAACCCGAGTGATCCCAGATTACTCCTATGGCAGAGCCAAATCCTTAGGCTCGGCATTTGCATCAACAACATTAAAATCTACGGTACCAGAAAATGGTACGCAGGTAAGTTATAATCCAAACAACTCAAGATAAAAACGCATTAATGCGACCAACATGCATGCATATGATGAAATATGCCTTAACATCAAAACATCATTTTTTCCAAAAATGAATATTTTTCAACACACGCCAAAATCTCATTTTGGCCCAAAAACAATAATCCAGTCTTTTTCCAGAAAATAATTTGTATAAAAACATTTATAGGACACTGTAGGCGAGAATCACAGGCGGGACTCTACCACCATCCCTGCTTACCACCATCCCTATCGCGTGCACTGTAGACGGAAATCACAAGCGAGACTACACTACCAGCCCTGCTTTCCACCGTCCCTATCGTATGCACCGTATGCAGGAATCGTAGGCGGGACTATACCACCATCCCTGCTTACCATCATTCCTACAGTCTATTTTCCTTTAAATCACATAAAAATCCAGTTTTCCATAAACACCTGAACATGAATGTAATTACACGAAAATCTAGTTTTCATTTACAAACATGAACATGCGTGCACATGCAATGTACCAGACCAACATCAATACCCAATAATCAATCAAACACAGTACAATCCAATCACACAACTAACCATTATACAATAAATGAGTGTTAGTGCAAAAATACATTTAAATCTCAAAATTTATTTAGAAAAATACTTACAGCACTATCATATAATTTTCGGAGGATCACGGAAGAGCTGGAAGTGCCAAAACAACAACTCCACAGTGTAAAATACACTGTGGCCGTGGGTCTCTAAAACCCACTTTTGAACGGGGTCAAACCAAGACTTGAAATTGTTAGGATATGGCCTAGGGAGGTCGGTGAAGCTAGTGGTAGTGGCCTTTGGCCGTGGGTGGCGGCGGAAAGGGTGGTTTAAGGTCCGAAAAGCACAAAATGGAGATGAGGTTGGTTCGGTAATGGATCGGGATTGGGGATGGGTCCTTTGGGTTGCTGGGATGCCAAGGATGAAGTGGTGAAGAGGTGGTGGCCGGAGGTGGAACAACGACGGCACTGTAGCACAAAGAAGGTCGCGGCTTAGAGGTTCTCGTGGAGGTTAACGGTGGCGAGAAAGGAGGTGAAAATGGAGGGGTGAGGTCGTCGGAGGCTGGGCAAGGCAATGGGCTGGGCGATGACGGCAATGGGCTGCGCACGGCGGCGCAGGAGCTTATAGGCCAAAACGGGCTTACACGGCGAAGAGAGAGAGTGAGGGAGCGTGGGAGATGGTGGTCAGTGGCAGTGAGCTAGTCGGAAGGAGAGGAAGCTAATGGGCTGGGCGGTGAGATCCGGCGGTGTCTCACGACGGGCTTAGGGCGGAGGAAGAAATGGACGAGAGATAGAGAGGGAGGAAGGGGCTGGGTTGCGCGGGCAGGGAGCAGGGGAGAAGAAGAAAAATGAAGAAAAAGAAAGAAAAAGAGAAAAAGAAAAGGGAAGAAAAAAGGAAGAGATACAGTCTTTTCATCTTGGGGTCTCAGAACTTATCCCACGAAAAGGATAATAAAATTGCAAACTAAATAAAATAATTCAAACGCAGTGAAAGACTTAAATAAAATAATACAAATTTTAAAATCCAAAAACAAACCAATTTAAATTAAAGATCACTTTAAATGCAAAACAGTAAATAATATTAAGAAAGTACATTAAAACTAATTTTCACCACTTAAAATAATATAAATTAATATTTTGAAACTCCCTTAATTTTAAAAGAAGAGAATCAATATTGAAATTAATTAAAATAATCCTTCAATTAAAATACACTAAAATACGAGGTGCTACAATTTTTAGATTTGAGATTATTGGTCTCAGATTTCAGTTCATAATTTATTTTTTAATAATATTTACTTTATGTTGTAAATAATTTGTAGAGATATTTTTGGGTTTTTTCTTTTGAAATCTTTCCAAAGTATCTTGAAAACTGATTTTTTGTGTAGAAGTCTTTGGTTCTTGGCGAACCATTGTCTTCTTGAGCTTGTGAAGATATTTTTCGTTAAGTTCAAGGTTTGAAGTTTGAGAAATCAAAGTTAATAAAAGATTTTCTTATTCTTCAGCTTTGGTTAAAACATTGATTGTTTTATTCAAAGATTTGCAACAAGAACCATTACAACCAAGGTTAATATTCAGAGAATCAGTAGGTTTGCTTTCTGAGTGATACTTTGAATCACTAGAACTAAAGTCATAATGTCAGATGATGATGAAGATTTTGTTTCTAGGAGTTGAAACAGATCTTCTTGATCATTGACATTAATATTCAATTGATTAAGCTTGTTTTTGAACTTATTAGGATTTTTGGGACATTTATCAGCAAAATGTCCAGATTTGCCACAATTATAGCATTTCCCTTTTGAAGTGTTTGAAAAGTTCTTTTTCTTATTAAAAGATTTTTTATTAAAAGGTTTTCTATAAAAATCATCAAGGGTTTTCTCCTTTTCCCACCATGAGGTTTAGAAAACTTACTAGAATATTTTTGTTTTCTTCTGGATGGAACAATAGAAGGAAGGCTAAATTGTTCACAAAAAGTTCCCATTTCATATTTGATTTTCTTACTATTCTTCATCTATTGACGAAGTATTCTTTGATCATTGTACATACTAATACTATGCTTCTTAATTGTATTGAAAATATCACCATAGGTGTAATTATCATAATTAAAAAATTTCGAGACATTAGTAAGTTCATCCTTAACTTTGTGAGCAAATAAATGAGCTAATCCATCAATAAACTTTTCCTTCCAGTAAGGCTTATGACTATCGTCTCTAAATATTACTCTAAACATGAAAACATTTTGATACCATCAATAATCAGACATTTGATGGCATCTCAAATTATTCAAATAATCACTACTGCGATTAGTAATGTTGGAAGGAGTTCCAACAAAATGTTTATTAATTGTATAGATCAAAGTATTAACACCATCAAGAATCCCCATCCCTATGGCTTCATTAAAAATTGGTAACTCTTTGTCATTATGCTTAAGAGCATTCTGAATGGTTTTCTTTGCTTCTATAGTGAGATGTTTATACCACAAATCTCAAAGCGTAGTAGAAAAACCATTAGTCAAAATAATAACAATATTAGGTTGTTTAATATTATTATTAATATAAGCATTTGAAACCATTAACATTTTAATCATGGTATAGAGGATTTTTTGTTAAGATAATCTATCAATATTCCATTCGTAAATTTTGTCAGCAGAATAAGAAGACTGAGTTTGAAATATTTTTCTTCAAACTGTAAATCAAAAGGTGTTGATCTAGAATACCAGTTCTTCGTCAAACTCATTAGTTTGGGTTCTTATGAAGAAAATTTGGCTATTTCCAGTTTAAAATCAAAGTCTTGAAAATTCTTTTCAAGTAAATCATTGTTTTTATCAGTAGAGGAGTCACTGTCAGATGATTTATCTGTGGTTTCAACGATAATAACTTCTCTTTCATTGTTATTCAAAGCACTAGTAGAGGGTTGCTCCTTTTTAATGTCATCAAGCATTTGATTAATTTTTTCATAAGTACTTGTTTTCAAAATCAATCTTTGGCCGATCCTCTCGTAAAATAATCAAAGGTTTTTCAATAATTTTCAAAACAGATTTTAAAGATAAAGCAGAAATGGGTTTTTCTACCTTTTCTTCAATATGATCCGGCTGGTGTCCAATAGTTTGGAGAGTTAGGTTAACAAAATTGTTTTGTTCAATAATCTTTTTTGATTCCTTAAAAAAAATTTTCTTCTTGGGCTCATTACTGGATATCTTGATGGGAGAGTTTGTTACCTCAGATCCTTTATGAGAAATAAGAATTGTCTCAAAAGGAGGGTGACTGGATTTAACTACTGCCTTGCCTTCTTCCTTGAAAAAATTAGTTTTAGCAACATTTAAACTATTTTGAGGAACATAATAATTTTCAACAAAATCAAATATATGTATATGCTTTTGGAGGGTATTCATCTTTTCTTTCAATTTTCTTTTAACAAGTAATTTTTCAAAAGCAGAAAAAGTAGCATGATAAGATTTTCTCTTATCACGGTTTTCAACAGAACTATATTCTTTAACTAAAGAAATTAAATCAAATTCAAAAGCTCTATTTGTCACGGTGAATTGACTGTGATGAATAGGTGCAACCATATTCGAAGCTGTAGTAATAAAGATGAAGTATCTTCTTCTTCTTTATCAGCTTCTTCCTTTACGGCTTTTCCCTTGGATGTCTTAGCATACTTTGTAGTGTAATAAGCAGAAGTAACTTGAGAGGAGGTAGAAACTCCTTTCAGTTTTAAATCAAGGTTAACAGGTTGAGCTGTTTTGACAGAATCTTCCAGAAATTGTTTGAGATTTTGGTCTCTTCTTACTGGGTTTTTTGAAACAGAACCAAAAAAAGAAGATCTAGATCCCGCAAAAGAATTTCTTCTTACATTAGGAACCAGAGGTTGATCAAAACTTATTTTAACAGTACCATCCAAATATTGCTGAATATAATCAAGATTGAGCACGTCAACAAAAGCTCTAGCAGGAGGAACTTCATGTTCCAAAGTCCGTTCATTGGGAAGAGAAATATCTTCCGAATAAATCATTTTTAGAACTTGAATGTTGAATGTTCTTATCAGGGGTAAAACTTTGAATTAACAAAGTTTTACTTCTTGAGGTTTTTAAAATAACTTTAGGATTTAAATTAGTTTTCAAAAGTCTATAGTAAATACGGTAAACAATGGCGAGATGTTTATTACCTTCTTCCATGTCATAACCAGAAGTTAAAATATTTAAAGTGCTTTCAAAATATGAGTATCATCTAAAGAAATAGCTAAATTAGGAAAACAATTAAAGTGGGTAGGTCCACTAAATAGGGAAGATTGAATCATACCAAGGATACTAATTTCAAATTTTTTGAATCTAGCATCAGAAGTACAGAAGCAGTACTCTTTCATTACCTCTGGCTCCATAAAAATACTTCCTGCCAGGGGTTCATTTCTCAGTCCACCAGGCCTTATTATGGTGTAGTTTATTTCAGAGTGTCTGTTATATTGTTCAACCTGAATCAGGAAAAGTGTAGTAAGCAAGGATTGAACACAGGCTATACTTCGAGATAAAGTGACTGGAAAATAAAACACCAACATATAGAAGTTATTGGATCTAAGGTTTTGAACCTAGGGAAACACTAGCCACATATGCGCTATACCATCAAGAGTCTTCAGGTTGAAAATAAAAGTCCAAGCCTAAAAAAGGGAATAAATTTGATTAAAATAATGACAATAAATCTAACACAGTGCCGTCATACTTTCTCTAGGTCACTATATTCATTCTTTCAGCAGAGAATGAAGTTAAAGTCCTAGACTAAGCCACTTAGGTTCCAACTTCTCCAACATAATGCAATGACATGGGAATGCCTAAATGTCCTCATCAACTTTCTACTTTCAACATAACAGCTTACATGGGCATTCAGTTCACAGTTAGTTAACAGCTATGTTCAAACTTTTAGTAGGATCACTTGCATTTCACTTCAAAAAATAATACAAAGATATATCTCAGATTCCAGAATTACATGTTATATTGCATATATCCACCATTGCGCCATCCTACTCTTTTCTTCCCATGAGGATGCATTAGAAGTTGTGAGCCCACTATTGATAGTGTTCTATATGTGATTAAACAAGTAGGAAAAATAATTAAAGAAGCAGGAAAAATAATTAAACAATGGTCTTGGCAGTAAAGTATGTTATGAATACATGGGACATGCCTAGATGTACTCTGAGTTTCAAGACTTTATGATGAATGTCATAAGATTACATCAGCAGAAATATGACCTCTATAATTGGAGGTTTGCAAAATTATGTAAAGCTTAAAGTAGAAATTTTTCATTTGTAGTTCTGTTTCCATAGGCAATAATGCCGATAGAAACCTATGTAACAAACAAGCAACATTCAGATATCGAGTTATAAGTTAAAGTATAGCAATTTCAGCAAGTTCTATATTATGCAAGCCGAGTAGTAATAATCAAAACATACATTAGTTAGAGTCTGTTTCTGAACTTGATTGAAAGTCTTCCTCATTGTCTTCCTCATTACCATCCTGATGGTCAGTAATGAGATCATCACCAAATTCGTCACTATGGTCATCATGGTCAATAAAAGTATGGTTGGCGTCATCAGGATATGCACGGTGGGAAATAGTTAACTCATTAACTGCATATGGTTCTTCATCCTCTCGATGCAATTGATTCACCAACCCACTATCATTTTGATTCACTGGACTATGGTGGTTGACATCATTTTCCTCTTGATATGCATCACCATCAGAGGAGTCCTCACCATCATCTACGGCCGTTGGGATGGGTGGAACGTCGTACACATTCCTATTAGTTATTTTTTGTACCACTTGCCAATTCCCTACCAAACTTGGATCTTTTAGATAAAACACTTGTGAGCACTAAGATGCAATGGCGAAAGGCTCATCCTGATACCATTTTCTAGATGTATTCACACTTATCAGATGGTCGCCTACACGTATACCTCGTTTATGATCACCAACGTCCCACCAATCACATTTAAACAAGTATACAAGATGCCAGCCCATGTAGTGTAATTCCAAAATATCAATCAACACACCATAGAAATCAACCGGCTTCGACTGATGTACTCTTGGAATAACAATCCCGCTATTTTCACTGCGTCGGTGTTGTTCGCGGTCTTTTGTGTGGAACCTAATTCCATTCATTATGCACCCACTATATAACCCAACTGTTGGATCGGGTTCGCATGCTAGAGCATCAGCTTCATTAGTAACTTCACCCAGATTCAAGTTGCGCAATTCTAGAATCTATTGGTAGCATTGAACACAATCTTAAGATTAGGAATTGAGATAAATGAAATATATTATGATAGAGAAACATGTATCAATGTGTTGTTTGAAATGTCATAACTTACTTTGTCCTTGATCCAGTTAGGAAATGCGGTTTGGTGCCTCAAGTCAACGTTGTTGGTGTCCTCTTCTTTAATCTTATTATAAAGCTGACTACACTCATAGACAATGAACATTAAAACTTGATTTGTAGCTATATTGTAGGGAAGATTGAATATGATAGGTTTGAAATTAGGGTACTATACTTACTCTAGGAAGTGTTGAATCTCAAGGCAATTGTTGAGCACATACCACTGGGCCTTTGCAAATAGCGGATCATCTAGTCTTTCAGCGGAGGACGAACCCATCAGATGAACCTTTTGGGAGAAAACAGACAAACTTCCTTGTCGATGGTATTGACCGACATCCACATTTCGTTATTCTCTATTAAATGTAGTCTCGATGTCATGGAGATACATCTAACAAAATGTAAGGCACTCGACATGATCATACGCCTTAGCAATTGAGCCTTCTGGACGAGCCTTATTTTTGACATAACGCTTAAACTTTCCTAGATACATTTCAAAAGGATACATCCACCTATATTGCACAGGTCCCACAAGCAATGCCTCTTGTGCCCAATGAATAACGAGATGCATCATTATATCAAATAATGCAGGTGGAAATATTATTTCCAACTTAGAAAGAATAATGGAGATGTCAGTTTGTAGCCGTTGTAGGACATCAATGTTTAATGCCTGTGCACAAAGTTTTTTAAAGAATGTACTTAACCCACTCAAAGCTTGTCGAACATCACTAGTAAAGTATCCACCAATCAAAACTGGCAGCAATCTTTGCATGAAAATATGACAATCGTGACTTTTCATGCCTAAAATTTTTGCTTCAAACACATTAGCACATAGAGCAATATTTGAGGCAAAACCATCAGGGAACTTAACATTTGCTAACCACTCGCAAAAAGATCTCTTCTCATGTTTATTTAACATGTAACATGCTAGCCTCATAGAACAACGATCACCATCATGTTGTAAGTGTAATTCTTTTCTTATGCCAAGGTTGGCCAAATCCCTACGTGCATTGGCTATGTCCTTACTTTTTCCATCGATATTCATCAAAGTTCCTAATATGCTATCGCATATGTTTTTCTCAATATGCATGATGTCTAGGCTATGTCTCAATTCCAAGGATGACCAATAAGGTAGCTTAAAAAATATACTCTTTTTTGTCCAATTCAACTCATTAGTTGTGCGTTTCCTCTTTTTTGACACTTTACCAAACACTACATCTGTCACTTCTTTCAATTGTTCTAGGATAGCCTCTCCTGACAAATGTATAGGTGGTTGCCGATGGTTGGTTTTACCATTAAAATCACCCTTTTTAGATCTCCACCTGTGCCCTAGCAACAACCAACGACGATGACCCATGTAACATTGCTTTCGCCCATGGACCAACCACAATGAATCTGTATCATAATTGCATGTAGGACATGCCAGCTTTCCCTTTGTGCTTCACTCAGAAAGATTAGCATACGCTGGGAAGTCATTAATGGTCCAAAGTAATGCTGCATATAATCGAAATGAATGTAATGTAGAGGCATCGTATGTATCAACACCATCTTCCCACAAATATTTCAATTCATCGATTAAAGGACGCAGATAGACGTCGATATCATTACCAGGTGCTTTTGGGCCAGGAATTAGCAAGGATAGCATGAGGGAAGGATCTTTCATGCATAACCAAAGGGGCAAGTTGTAAGGCATGAGTATCACTGGCCATATACTGTAAGGTTTACTTATATTGTTAAATGGGTTAAAACCATCACTTGCTAAACCAAGTCTCACATTACGAGAACTTCTACAAACCAAGGATACTTCACATCAAAGTCTTTCCATACTTTCGAATCTGCAGGATGCCTCATGAAATTAGCATCGTTGACACGTCCAGTTGCATGCCATCTCATTGCCACCGTAGTCTTATTCGACACAAATAGTCTTTGCAACCTTGGGATCAAAGGGAAATATCTCAACATTTTTTGTGAAATTTTCTTTCACTTATTAGTGCTTAAGACCCACCTAGGAGTGTTGCATTTAGGGCACTTCTCTTTATCAGAATGTTCATTCCAAAATAAAACACAGTCATTCAAACAAGCATCTATTTTGGTGTAATTAAAGTCGAGGCCACGTTCCAAGCGGCATGTCTCCAAGTATGAGTCTGGGAGAAGAGCATCAGGTAATACAGATTTCAAGAGCTTGATAACCATGTTAAAGGATTTAACACTCAAACTACCAATTGTCTTGATATGAAGCAATTTTATGATAAATGATAGCTTTGAAAACTTCACACACGATGGATAGAGTGGACAGTGCGCATCTTTTAACAATTCAGCAAAATTTTCACATGAAGGCCCTTCTGTCACACCTTCAGTAGGTCTTTGAAAACTTTCTGAGTGGTCCATAGAGGCTCCGGCCTGAATGTCATCCAGCATCTCATCCATATGATCAATATAGTCATCATTCAATCTTGCCTGATCACCATTATCTGAGGAACTAACATCCAATACTTCATCCTCGCCATGAAATATCCAGTCCTTATAAGAAGGATCAATCCCTATAATAAACAAATGATCCTCGACCACATTTATTGGCTAGAAGAACATATTACCACATCTACGGGATGGACACCTAATGTTAGTGCCTCCTGGTGCATGGTCCAGAGCCATAGTCATGAAATGCTTAACCCCCATTGCATATTCGTTGGACATAAATCTATCTTCAATATGCATCCATATCTTGTTCATCTAAACGTTGTTGATATAAAAGTATGAAATCTACATTCAATTGATTCAGGAAAAAAGTTAAACAAAAAGCACTGAACCTGAAGAGACATATATAGAAAACATGATTCAAAATTTACAACTTTGCAGTGAAAGTGCTAGTCATTAATAAATTCAAAATTCAAATCATTTTAGGAGTGTTTATCCTCGTAAAAATTTCATTTATTACCCTATTAATGCAAAGATAAATGCATATTCCCGAGCTGAAATCAATGTAAATGTAGGACTTTTCCCCATAACATAATCATTGTTGTTAATCGCGATGACACTGAATTCTCAAAATGTTCCACAAATAAGTGTTCCGACTAACTCATTTACCTAAGCTTCTAATAAGAGTGTAACTAAAAGTAATCGCCAAAACTACCAATAAGAAAGTTGAACAATGGCATGCAGGTTTATTACCAAAGCAAGCTTGCACACTATAGTTATTTTTAGACCATTAATTAGTTTATGTTAAGTAATCCACCTGGGGTGCTTTGTTAATGAAAGCTGTCTAATTCTCAGAATAATTAATCCGATTCCAAATCTTCCATATGTGCCACAAATATTCTGAGTAGAATATACATTTATTACATATAGAATCAATGGAAGAAGATGTGCCAATGTAGACATTGATTGTAGACGAAAAGTTTATTTGACAGGAGAAGGAAAGCACCATATATTAAATTGTTTATTGAGAAGCAGGAAAATAAAGAAACAAACGTGGAAGATATTGCTATAAACAATAAAGAAATAAAGGAAAAGCAATACGATATTAAGTGAAATGACCTGATGCAAGAGATTCTATATGCCAAATTAGAGTTTTCAGCTATTGAGACAGAGTCCAACTCAAGTACTAAGACCAAGTCTTCAGCAGCAAAATCACAAACACGTCTTCCACAAGTTTCAAATGTAAATTAAAAATATAACAGGTGATGATAATAGGTAACAGATGATTATAAGATTAGATAACATCATTTTCTCCCCTATATGGCAGGCCATCCACTTCCCTTGGCAGTCCCAAATATTTCCTTGATGTGAGGGAAAGAGCCACCTCATCATCACACCCTTTCTAGAAGGCACAGCAGCAGCCCACTCCCCCTCCACTTTATGTCACATAGCCACCTCCAGTCAAGGGTCATTCAAGCTCAGACCTCACTCTTCAGAAGTCTATAGGCATGCAAGGCATCATTTCTTTCATTTCATCAGTTTTCACCTCGTTCTTAGAGAGAAACTCAAAAGCGCTCTCTCGGGATCATTTTACGTGGAAATTTTTAACCTTTTGTAAGTGTTTTCGCATGATGCCTCCTTCATAAAAGTTGTTTATATTTGAGTTTAGTTTCCGTAGATATCTTATTTGTCTCATTCTATACTCATTTGATTAGTCAAAAGTAATTTTAACTATGGAAATGTCATTCTGGGCATGAAACTGGAGAATATGTTATGTTTTGGAGTTTTTGACCAAGCTATTGGACATATCTTGGTTTGAAAAGTTTATGGAGTGTTGTTAGCATGTGTTTATGAATGTTCATTGAGGTTTTATTGCATGACTAAAGCTTTTGATGATAGATTTCCTTAGATCTAGAAACTTGAAAACTAGAAGTGGAAAAACAGTTTCTGTTTTGGAAAAGTTTGAATATTTCGTGGTTTAATCTTACTCCAGAGGTTTTGATATTTATATGTGATGATTCTAAGTCTCTTATTTGCATGTTAGGATGTTATTTTGAAAGTATTTAGTATTAGTTCCAAAGATATGATTTTTCTATGCAAGAGGATTTTGGTTAGGCCTAAGATTTGATGTTGTTGAGTTAGATCTATGTTTTATTGAGGTTTAGCCATGTGATTTTAAGTTTGATGGTTGGATCTTCTTTAGGACACATTTTTAAACCATGTGATGTTTTAATTGGAAGATCACATGTCTTTAAGCTATGGATCAAGAGATTTATCAAAGTTAGTTGAGAGAAAAGTTTCTGTTTTTGGACTAAGTGTAAAACCAAAAATTACAAGTGTTATTTTGTGATTTTTGATGACTTTTGTTTGATGATTTAAAGCATGGTTTATCTTAGGATGATGTTATGAATATGTTAGAAGTAAAATTTGATTTTTTTTGGAATTCTTTGAGATGTTTTTATTAAGATTAAAATTTGTGATTTAAGGGTTTACTTTTGTTAAAAAGTTTGGATCTTTTTACAAAAGGTTTCTTGTTGATGATTAGCTTTTTCTTAATGGATATTTTAAGTGTGTTTTAAACTTAGGATGAAAATATATTTGTTGCAAAAATTTGGTTTGATCATTAGCTTTTAAAATTTGAAGGAATTGCAACAAATCAAGGGTAATATAGCTTATGCAAGTTTTGGACATATAGAGTTTTAATAGCTATTTTTGGTTTTAAATTTTTTTGAGTTGATATTTGAGTTTAAGACAAAATTTACATGAGGAATGTAAATTTTGATAATTTTTAGAATTAGGATATGAAATTCTTAAGTTAGGGGTAAACTGGTCATTTTCTCACATGTAAAGGGTAAAACGATAATTTTACTTTAAATTGTCCATTTTCACATTTCTAATTGTTAGTAATTAAATTTCTAACTTTTAGAATACCCTCTTACAGTTCCTCATGTTTCACGCTTTTTTTTTTATAGAAGGCAGCGATCGAGGTAAGTTAGCTCTTAACTTACTATTAGTTTACTATGTATGTGTGATGGGTAATGAAACTATAGTTTATGTTTTTATATTGTTATATATGTCATGCCATGCCATGTCATTATATGTTTATCTGTTATACAAATTATTCTGTCACGAAATACTTATTTTTTTATATAATATATTCTGTCACATGTTACTATCTGTTGCAAGTATGTCACATTATGTATGTCATCTATTACATGTGCGTCATGTCACGTAATATTTACTATCACATGTTATACCATGTTACGAAATATATACTGTCACATGTTATGCCATGCTATGAAATATTTTCTGTTACATGTTATGTCATGTTATAAAATATTATCTGTTACACGTATGCCATGCTATGAAATTTTGTCTATTATACTTATGTCTCAAAGTATGTCATGTTAGTCATCTTACGTTCATGTCACGTTACACTACGTCAGGTCTTCTGTCTTTTTGTATTCATGTCATCCTGTGTCGACAGTCTTGTTAAGTTATTCATATCAATCATGACCTTAAGCGTTAAGATGGGGTAATATCCTAGTGGAACTCCTTTGTTCACACTGGAATGGGGCCTAACTAGCCGGTCATTGGAGTGCGCCAGGCACTAACGCCGATGGAGCCATACTTTATTTTACGTGTGTCCACAACAAGTGTGGTGCAAACAGTTCATGGGGCCATAACAGCTATGGAGCATAAAGTATGGGGCCACAACAACTGTGGAGCATACACTACGTGAGACACAGCAATTGTGACATGTAGAATATGTGGGGCCACAACAACTGTGGAGTACGTATTAACGCACTCACAGCTGGTATAGATACTTGTATTGTGATGCGGTAATTTACAGGGACACACGGCCCAAGGGGACCTGTGTGTAGCACCTGTATTGTCACTTAAATGATTAAGTCTATTGAATAAGATTCCAAGTTCATGTATTTCACGTTATGTTATATGCAAGTTTACGTTCATGTCAGGTTATGTTCACGTTCATGTTATGTTCAAGTTCACGTTCATGTTATGTCATATTCACGTTCACGTTATGTTTCAAGTTTACGTTTACGTTATGTTATGCTCAGGTTCACGTTATTTTCAAATTCATGTTCAAATTATGTATGTTCACGTTCATACTATGTTTCAAGTCCATGTTATGTTTTAAATTCACGTTCATGCTATGTTGCTAGTCCATGTTATGTTTTAAGTTTACATACATGTTATGTCACATTAAGCTAAGTTTCAATTCAGTTCAAGTTATGTCAGCTCATGCCATATTCTGTCAAGTCACATTATGCTTATTATTTCATGCCATGATATGTTAAGTTATGCTATGTTATTATTGACTTTGATTATGCATTCATGCTTTTACTGCCATGCATGCATCATTAACTTATGTGGAAGTTTTCTGTTAACTTGCTGAGATTTGTAATCAAATCTCACCGTGGTAGTCCCAACTACCATTCCCCCCCGAATGTAGGCGATGTGTTAGGATCAGAGCAGAGAGTAGGCACTAGCAGACTGTAGGAGGCTGACTAGACGTCGTAGACGCAACGTGGAGTTTGCAGCCTCTATAGTTAGGTCTTTGGATAGTATTCTGGCATCGTTAGTCGAGTTACTGAATGAACTTGCCCGATAGTGTATTTTGGCAATGTAATTATGGAGTCAGGTGACCGTTGTTTTGAGATTACAGTCTTGTGAGAACCGTACTGTAATCGTGGATGCTTATTTTGTTAAGTATGCATGGATTATGTTTTAACTATTTGGGATATTATAAGTTTGGTGCATAGTATTGCTAAAAAAAAAAAATTATCCGCTGTGAATATTGCGTAATGCTAGATGTATGTTAGGAATATTGCATCTTATATGTTATGAACGGGAGCAGGTAACCTTGTATTGCATGTCCTGACGCTTCGGATGTCCGTCCGATCCCAAGCAGAATCTGTGGGCATCACAACTTTACTCTCCAATTGATATCTCCAAAGCCATTTCCCGAGTAAAGCTCTATCAAAAGCCCTTAAATCTTTAATCCCTAAACCACCACAATCCAACGGTTGACAAACCTTCTTCCAACTAACCAAATGATACTTCTTATCCTCACCTATACCTCCCCATAGGAAGTTTCGAAATAATCTCCTGATTCTCCTTTCAACCCTTCCCGAAAGAGGAAAAAGAGAAAGGAAATAAGTGGATAGGTTAGACAAAGTACTTCTTATAAGAGTAAGTACTTCTATAGCCTGGTTCACAAATTTCAGCTTGGTTTCTTGAAAGCAAATAACATCGGCATTCCATTGATGCATCCAATATTTCACCCTTAAACGCTTCCTAAAATCATTTAAACCCCGAACATTCCAAGAAATGATTTTGGGCTTTATGACAAACCAATGACAGCCCTTTCCTTACCTTTCTCCTTCCAAACACACCCATCCTTGGATTTATAGGTAATATAGCACTCCAATCTTTTAAGTTCCCTCTCCTTTTTTGCTGCAGATTTGGCCAAAGCAGGTTGACCTTCTTCTATAGCAATCAAAAGAGCTCTGAACTGTTCCTCGTATCCATTACAAGAAATCCCCACAACATCTCTAATCATTTGTAGACAATATTGCAAACAATTATCTCTGTCATGGGTGCATGCATGTTTATAGGGAATTCAATCATGTGGCAGCAGGCTATTTTGCTCAAATCGGTGTTCAAGGGATCATTGGAGTTTTTTGATGGGCAAAAAAATAATGGAAAATCATGGTAATTTTCAGAACTTATTGGATTTCTGGGTATTTGTGATAGCCTCCAGTAAGAAAGTTTCATGTGCCATGATTTTTGGTACTCCATTAATTTGGATGCAACTCTGATCGATGTAGCAGTACTATCCCATGATTGGTTGTTTTCAATATGCAATCATTTATAGCTTGATTAAGAAAATAATAATTGAATTATGTGTCCTCTATTATTTGTGCCGTTTTGTCCCCAACATGTCAAGATAATTAAGGAACAATAATTATATTCCAAATGATAGAAATCTTGTGTCATATTATGACCACCATACAAATATAATATATATATAAGCTTAAATGGGAAGACAAGCGGTCGGTAGAGCTGATTATTTCTAAAGAAAACCAAAAGTGTAGTTGTTAAATTGTCACCTCATATTTCTATATTGTGACCTTTAAACTAATTAGGGTACAAGGTGACACAAGTCAACTTAATTTTTGACATTGCACATGTCTTTTTGCTTCGAATTTAAAAAGAAAAATAAGAAGTTCATGCTATTATTTATTGGGGGTACCCCAAAACAATAGGATTTTTTTGTTTTTTTTTGTTTTATAAGCATTGTAGTTTTATACATCAGATTGATGATGAAGAAGTCATTACATTTAGAACATTTAGAACATGATATGAGAAACCTTAATGATTAAAAGTGTATGAACCACATTAATTTGATGGAAAATCAAATAATTTAGATTATGTTTGGAAAAGAAGTTTTAGTTAAAATTTTCATCTTCATCTCATCTCATCTTTACACTTTTTCAAATCCCCATACAAAATATAATAAATAATTCAACTTTTTCAAATCCCAATATAACTTTTTCAAATTCTAATTCAATTTTTTCAAATTTCAAAACTAAAAAATAATATTTTAAACTTTAAAACAAAACACAAAATTCTCATCTCATCTTCCAAACAAAATCTTAGTGATCCACAATTTCTTATATAATATGCAAAACATCATGATATATGATAAAGGGAATGAAACCTACCTACCTACTGTATATATAGGGTCATTTATATTATATATAATGATTCCATTATTTCAGTATGCAGTACATGTGGCTCACTTGAGTCTTTTCGCAAACACCTTCCAGCCATTTAAGGCCTTAAAAACAAGATCAACCCTGCGGTTATATAACCCCCTAAAATTCTGTATGGAATGGAAAAGAAATGAAACCAAGGAGATGAGTATTAAGTCTGTTTCGATAAAGAAAAACAAAAGTATCCTTCATAAGAGAAAGCTTTGAAGAAACGTACTTAATATCTCTTATCAGCCACTCAAAAAGAAAAATATCAGAAAATTTGAGAAAAGAGGCACATCTTAAATCATTTCCCATTACAGGAAAGGCATTCCAACTCTATTTGTCTTTGATCTCTTGGATCCAAACAGAGAGACGGGCTGGTCCATTGAGAAAGTGAGAGATGCATATGAATAGTGAAAAAAGAGATCAGATGGATAAGAGGGATAGATGGAGACTTACCTGAATGATGAAACTGCTACCGACGATAGCTAAAGACTACGGCGGGTCAAAGGGAGAGTGAGAGAACGAAGCGAAGAGCTGGCGAGAGAGATAGACGTCCAAGGTGGGGGGTTCAGATCAGCGTAAATTAAGAAAAGATTATTTGCGGCGGTTGGATATCGCCGTAAATAACTTTTAGAGTGACCTCAAATAATCAAATTCGTCTAACCCATTTAGTGGCGACCTAATATTACCGTGAATGATAACTTTGTAGTCGAAACTACTTGCAGCGATATAATTTTTGTCAGAAAAAGTATGAATTAACGACAGTTTCTTACTCCTCAGAAAGAAAATTGCGATAATGTCAAAATTAAGTTTTTGTGATACCAATTACATAGCCACAAAAAGGTTTGTCGCAAAAAGTGATTATTTGCTACCAACTAAAAGTCTCAGGAAAAGATTATGTCACTAAAACTACTATTTGTTGTAGTGAGGAGGTGGGTGGCAGTGGCGTAGGAGAGGCCACAACATGAAGGAAAAAAAGAAAGAAAAGAAAACAGAAGAAGGAAGAAGAAAGAAGAAAGAAGTAGACGTGCGGTGCATAGGGGAAGTGATGAAACCCTTTGGGTTTCCTCTCCAGTAGCGCCAAACGGCACCATTTTACTCAGGTAAGGGTTGGGCTTCACAAGGCATACGGGCTAGGCCTGATTTCTCATCCCTTTTGGCCCAAAAACAAATAAAACACTACACACAATCCACTACTTACAAAACAAAGCCCAACCAAAATTAAAATACAAGGTAAAATAAAATACAATAAAATAAAATACACATCAACCACAATAATAATAAAATTAAATAACATAACGAATAATAATATTAATAAAAACACATAAAATTAGGGATCTCACATTTCTCCTCGCAAGGTACCAATGACAAGCTCAAAATTTCCTCCACACCATCTCCTGCATTCAAATGTCGTACCTCTTCAACAACACCCTTGTTATTGTCACATAATGCCTGAAGAGATATCGACAAATTGGTTCTCTTTGTCATGAGTGGTGGGGTCATGGTCACCATTAGAGGTTTTGGGTTAGTGGAAAACCCACAAATTGCCTTCACCTCCAACGGCGAGAACTGGAGATGTGTCACCCCCTGACAATCCATTGTATGCCACTACGATAGGCCCTACATCTTCCTCAAGTCTCGGCGTTACACTTAACTATGGTGAGGGTGCCATCGTTTATTTGAGGAGAACGTTGACCCGTGGAGGAGGGCATTCCATTTCGGCTGTCTCTATGCCAATACCCGACATTGAACCCACTTCGAATGACCCTGTTTTCCTTTCCCACACATTCAAAAAGTTGCAATCTAAAGTCTCATCACTAAAGTATTCTGCTAATTCTATATATATGGCACTAATTTATGACGAGAATACACAAAATAAAGCATAAAGTTGACCCCAATCCTACATGATTTGGTAGTTTTGCATTGGATTCAAAACCGAGAAAGCTGTAAATTGAATCTATACGTTTAAGAAACTCCTCCATAGGAATTTCTGGCATTGTTCTTATTGATACATAAGTACGTAAAGTACGACAGTAAAGGGTTGGCTATAATAATTAATTATTACCAACTAAATAGCTAAATTAGATTGCTCAAAATTAACTCAAAATAGATATATACAACAATTTAGGGACATGAGCTGTTTAGATCAGCAATATATATGAATGTAGCATAATCCATATAAAATGTTATACATCGTTGGAGATTGGGGACTGCATGGGGTCCATATATGTTATACATACTTAAATGTTTATAGAAATAACAGAGATTTCAAACATGAGCAGTGACAAGATTAAGGGCTATATATTATTTGATAAAATATGTTTGCCTATTGTTCAAGATGGCGAAGCATCCAAGGGGGCAGGAGCACCGCATTTGCTCTATCATGTTGGTCCGATGGAGTTCCTTCGTCATCTCTTCCACTTCCTCTAATTGCTTGGTAAGATCCGCTGCATTATTTTTTCATATATAATTATATATATTAATAATTTAATGTACTACGTTCATTAGTTCTTTTACGTAATTAACATGGTAACAGATACTCTCAGGGTCTCATTCAATGCTAGTTTTTTTTTTTTTTCTTTTTGGAATTTAATAAGTCTTACAGAAATCTATTTGATCATAAATGGTAATTAATGTGAGTTGGGATCGATTTATCATTGCAGTAAATTAATGATCCATGAATTGAACAATATCGATCGGAAGCTAAAATCATCCAAAGTAACATATACTGTTCCCTGTGCATGCTAGCTATATATCTCCAGTCTCTTGCTAATTTAACCGTACTTCTTCATGGAAGTGAAATAAGAAGATTTGTTTAAAATAGCCTTTAATTCCTTAGAAAGGCCGGGTACAAGAAGGAAGAGCCATTGAACACGTTAAATTCTGGCTATAGAACTCTTTTCCCAAGCATAATGAAGTTCATGAAAACTACCAAGTTGAGGCCAAGGGAGAAAAGGAAGATGCGGACGCAATACCTATATACCATGCTACCATACTAGATAAAGGATGAGTCCATATTTAATTCCCAATACCTACCATGCTAGCATGAGTGTAGAAGAAAAAGTATAAACTTGTCGAAGCGATATTAGTGACTAATTAGTCACTTTTGGAGACATCACTAACATTAAGATGAAAGGATCAGAAGAAACTCAATATCAGAAATCACAATACCAAGTTGTTGATGATATATCATGTTTTTACTAAGCCTTGACCCTCGGCCTCAAGGACGAGCATTTTTCAAGTCATGGAGTTTTGAAGGTGGTGTTGGTTATTAAACTCGATCGGTTTAAATATTTATTTCTGGTTCATCATTCATGCATGTCAGAGTTACATGAGAGAGAGAGAGAGAGAGAGAGAGAGAGAGAGAGAGANTTCACTATAACATTTCGCATTGATCACATAGCTACAAACAAATAATTGTCCGATCTATTCAACTTTTGTAGTACTTTTGATTTTTTATTAAAACCTCCATCCGAGCCTTGAGCTTTGCATGTTCCAGTGTCCAGCTTCCCTACATATATACAAAAAGATTAATGTTGTCAATCAACCAAAATGCTATATATATTGTTTTGTTATTTCCCTTTTAAAGTCACTTTCCCAACTGATGTGGAAACTGTAGCTTTTGTTTGATGATTGCATGCACATTGAAGGAAATTAATGTTTTGAGAGTCGGTGGCATACGTTTTGTTCAAGATCACCTGCAACAAGCTGCGTCTCTGCATATGAATATCTCTCATACCGTTCAAGGATCCTTTCCATACTGTTAACATAGAAAGTAAACAGGATAATCTATTATTAGGTAAGTACTCTGAATGATCTGAATCAAACCTTTATGAACGCAGAAAGAAGTTTGAACTAATTGTAAACCATATATTGTTGGCTATATTAGAAACCGAATTATAGAATGTCTTGAGAGTTTGGAAAGAAACCTGCCACGATTAAAGACATCAGCGATTGATAACAATACAATGACTACATATATATATATATATATGTATATAAATGAGGTCAACGTACGACAACAATGAAGCACATAAGTTGAATAGAAGTAATACTCTTAAAACCCTAGCTAACAATTGGA
>QEOT01007523.1:7825-26093 GCA_003123785.1 Pterocarya stenoptera
TGCATAGCAAAGGGCTTGACCCCCAAGCTCGTTGCTCAGTACTTTATCGTATCGTTATCCCTATTCGGGATGTCCTAAGGCAAATCCTTGATAATATTGATGATGGGAATTTGTGTATCATTTTCATGCACAAAATTACATTCTGACATGTCCCAAAAAATAGCTATTACTCACTGTTTTCAGTATAGATCATAATTCATTTTACCTTTTAGTTTGTTTTGAACATCATCCTAAATATTTTCATGTCTTGTGATTGGTTGTCTTGCAGGAGTTAGTTCGAGAAGGTTCCTTGTTGTCCTGTCCTAGTAGCCTTCTAAAAAATTAATCCAAGCAAGTTCTTTATTGCCTTGCTCTGGGTGACATTCGTAGCCTTCTTGAAACATCTCTTCTCCCAGAAGAATCTCAATATGAGAGACAAAGGAGGTGGCTAGAAATAAAAAGTGATTACCAGCAAGATCAAGTATCATCTAGGAAAAGCCAACTTGGTCACTGGTGCACTGATTCTGAAATCTCAGATGAAGGTTTTAGCTCGATCTTCGTAGATGGATTCTCTCCTTAGCGGAACGAGGAGGCTACTACTAAGAAGCTCACAAGAAGAGGAAGTTCTCACCTCGATACGAGAAGTGAAAGCGACGGACTATGATGAGCTAAAGGTGCAATAAAGACAAGATCTAAAATTGTTGGACATTTGACAAAAGGTCAGGAAGGCGAGTGAACCCATGCATTTTAGTCTTAGTAGGAATGGTACCTTACTGTATAAGAGCTGAAGAGTGTTCTCGACGAATTCAGAGATCATGGAAAAGATAATCACCCAAGCTCATTCAACACCTTACTCAGTATACCAAGGGAGCACAAAGATGTACTAGAAATTGAAAGAAAGTTTTTGGTAGGAAGGAATGAAGCGAGATATCACCCACTTTATTGAAAGATGTTCCACATGTAGACTAGTAAAAGTGAAACATTAGAGACCTATAGGGAATTTGCAGCCCTTGCCAATCCCATAGTGGAAATGGGGTGAAATTTCCATGGACTTTGTAGTTGGGCTACTAAGGACTTCAGAGAAGAACTCAATATAGGTGATTGTGAATAGGCTAACCAAGAGTGACCATTATCTTCTAGTTACTAACACGGATTTCTTGGGGAAGTTAACTCAACTATATCCAAGGGAAATAGTCAGACTACATGGAGTGCCTAAAACTATAGTGTTGGATCGAGATCCAAGATTCACTACCCATTTCTGGAAGAGTTTACTAGCAGCAGTGGGCACCAAACTAAGGTTTAGTAGCACTTATCACCTGCAAACAAATGATCAATTGGAACAGATCATCCAAATGCTGGAGGATATGCTGAGGGAGTGTACCTTGGGATTCAAGGGTACTTGGGAGAGTCATATACACCTCATTGAGTTCTCCTACAAAGAATAGCTATCAGGTGACTAATTCAAATGGCACCTTATGAAGCCTTATATGCAAGGAAGTGTACATCGCCCTTATGTTGGAATGAACTTGGAGAGGGTGGGCTCATTGGGATAGAATTAATCCAAGAATGAGGGATCAAGTCAATGTCATAAGTGAAAAGATGGTGGTGGCACAAATCCACAAAAGAGTTATGTTGGCACAAGAAGAAGGGACTTGACCTTTGGGAAAGGCGATTCTGTGTATATTAAAGTGTCACACCCATGAAGGGCGTGAAATGGTTCCGGAAGAAAGGAGAGCTGAGTCCGAGGTATGTTGGTCCTTATCAGAAGATGGAGAAGGTTGTAATACCATGCTCCTTCCTTCCTCACTTCTGATGTAAGCAATTACGTCTGATATGATAGCCCGCTCCTCCCCTCTAGGGTCTAAGAGCCCCATTATGCGTGCCAGATCCCGATGGTGTGTTTTCAAAGATACTACGTGATTTCTAAAATTAGCTTTGTGTTTTAAAGTTGTGTATTTTAATTGGAATATTCTTATCGTTATTTAACTAAATAATATTTTAAATAACTAAATTATAATATCTTTGAAGAGCTCCAAAAATATTATAATTGTAGGAATCATTTTATATAAATGATTCCAGTTATTTAAAATATTATGTGATCTAAATAATGATGGAATCTTTAATTAATTTAATAGTTTTATTCCTTTAAATATTTTAAGTAAAACTTCATCGTTTTATAAATGATAAAGGAATATTATTTTAAATAATATTCTATCTTTATTCCTCTCAATGCTTTTAACTAAATAAACGTTTACGTGTTTTTAAATCAATATTTAAGGGTCACCGTTAGACCATTTTATAGACCCCCAAACGTCAGGTTTTAGCATAAAACCCCAGGCCCTCTCTCTTTCTCCCTCACTTTTCCCCAGCCCTCTCTCTCTCCTTCGGATTGCACTACATGATACCCACCTACACTGAACGGCTCCAGCTCCCAGCCCCACGTCGCCGTGCGCCAATGTGCCTCACCTCCACCACCAACGGCCCCCTCTCCCTCCGGCGAGCCTCCCTGCACTGGTAGCTCCTCCCCATGCTCGCCCCTCCTCTCCCTCGACCATGCACAACCCTAACGGGCTTGATGGCTACTGCACCGCCGTGCGCCGTCCTCAGGTGCCGCCACCACCATGGCAACTTCCTCTGCCACCGACCGGCCTCCTCCAGCGAGCCCAGCCTCCATCTCCCCGCCGGCAGCTCCCCATGCACGAGCACATGCAAACCCATGCATGGGTTCACTGTGTAGCCACCTAGCACCGCCATACGCGGCCATCTCTGCCAACGGACACCACCACGAGACTCCTCAGGTCTTCCCCTTCTTCCTCTCATGAACCCACTGCCAGTAGGCCTCTCCTCCACCTCCCGGTGTCCCCCTCTCCATCTCACGGGTTTAGCCTCCCCTGCCGCCGTACGCCACCACCCACGGCAAGTGACTGCCACCTTCAACCTCCTTAGACCACCACGAAGCCAACCGGACCACCCATGGCCCTGATCTGCCACCCACGGCCCAACACTCTCTCTCACTCTCCCACGACTCCTCTTCCTTTTCAGTGCACGGCTAGCCACCGTAGGCCACAGTGCAGACCACCACCAAGCCTCCAGGCTCCACCAGCAGTTTTCCTAAGTCTAGCCCAAGCCCAAACCACCACTTTATGTGGCAGATAATCACTACATGTGATGGACAGTCATTGCACGTGACTGACCGCCACTGCACACGGCTAGAGCTATCATGTTATGTTCCTTGTCATCATCATCAAGGCCACCTTAGGCCCTTCCAAGACCACACCTAGCTATCCAAATGCCTAAACAATCATTGTATGTGGTGTAGCCACCTCGTACGTTCTTTTCGACGTTATCATTGTGACGGCTACTGAGCGACGCACGGGTTATCTAGTCGACTAGGTTGTAGACTGTGTTGCTAGTATTATAGGGTTTGCTGTGTAATATGATGATGTGACGTTCTGTGATGTGAAGTGTTGGACGTAGTTGGGGGAAGCGTGCTGTGTAGTGTTGTGGACTGTACTGTGAAGTGTGGTTGTAGTGTATGTGTGATTGTAGTGATGTGGCGTAATGCCTTGTATGGAGTACACTTGAAGTGTACTTGGGAGAGACGATGCACCGTAATGCCTGTATGCTATAGTGGTGATGTGGCGTAGTCTTGTGAAGGGAGTACACGTGGAGTGTACTATGTGGTAGAGTGATACACCATATGGCATATATGCCATAGTGATGATATAGCGTAGTTCTGTAAAGGGAGGACACGTGTAGTGTACTCCATTGTAGTGGAATAATACACCGTATGGCGTGTGCCATAATGGTGATGTGGTGTAGCTCTATGAAAGGAGTACACGTGGAGTGTACTCCATTATAATAGAGTGACGCACCATATGGCGTGTGCCATAGTGGTGATGTGGCATAGTTCTGTGAAGAGAGTACACGTGGAGTATACTCTATTGTAGTAGAGTGACGCACCATATGGCGTGTGCCATAGTGGTGATGTGGCATAGTTTTGTGAAGGGAGTACACGTGGAGTGTACTCCATTGTAGTGGAGTGACATACCATATGACATGTGTGCCATAGTAGTGATATGGTGTAGTCCTGTGAAGAAAGTACATGAGGAGTGTACTCCATGAGGTGCAGCGATACACTATATGGCGTGTCGTGAAGATAAGGGTGATTGCGTAGTTGATGGGCGAAGAGCTTGATGTATGGTGTCAGAAACTGTGGAACAGTGTCCCGAAGTGTGTGAGATGTGGCCTGTAATCCAAGGCGACGAGTGTCGCCATGTGATTGGCTTATGGTTGGGAGTAACTGCAAAGTGGTTAGAAGAGTATCAGAGTAGCCCAGCGAAAGCATGACTGGGCAACGTCACTAAGTGACGTGGTCGATTAAGAAGTCGTGCTTGCAATGGGTGAAGACTTAGCGTAAGAGTGGTGTAGCGGGAATGTGACGGGAGTAAGTGAAGAACCGTACTTGTGATGAGTGGGAAGTTAATGTATAGGTGACGTGACAAGATCACGGTGTAGCTTGGAAATGATCTCAAGCTATATGGGGTGACGTAAGATATTGTGGTATGTGTTGTAGTAGTGATATGGCTGTAGTCTACAGCGATGAGCATCCTCCTACAGTCGACTTATGGCCAGGAATATGTACTAAGTGGCCAAGAAGTATCAGAGTAGTGCAGCGGAAGCATGATTGGGCAACGTCATAAAATGACGTGGTCAATCATGAAGCTATGATGTGATGGGTTAGGATGTATGTGAGGTGACGTGACAGGGTCACGGTATAGCTTAGGATTAGTCTCGAGCTATATAGCGTGACGTAAGGTGTATTTTTGGATAGAGTCCCACCGTGTCAAGTGTTGGGATGAACTATCAAGAGGAACGACTAGGGTGAAGAGTCGTGTGAGCCAGATAAGAAAAGGTTGGTAACGGAGTATGGCGTTCGCCATACGAACCTGTGACCAATGTATTAAATGATGGTCTTAGGTAATAAAGGGGTAAGGTACGCGTGTTATCTGGTTAAACACACGTACTGGATGGATTCACTATATGTAATGGGTAATCTGTCCTAAGAATGGTTACACGGTGCTTAAGCCTCAAAGTGGCTTGGAGCCGTGTGATGTGAATGGATGATCATGAGAAGTAGAGTGAGCTAAGATACATGAGGGTAATGATGAGGATACTGTCTAAGAATGGGATGCGTGACTTGGTCAGTCTAAGTCATGCATCGGAACGTGGTTAATGAGAAGAATGAGACAGAAATCTTAGTGTCTTAATCCTAAGGTGAATCATTCACTTTAGCGAGTAAGTACTCAAAGTAGAATGTCAAGGTTGAAGGAAGTAGAGACCGTAATGGGTCTCCAAGGGTTTTATCGTAGTAAAGGACATGAAAGAGTACCGAATAGAAGGATAGTGTTTTAAGTAAAGCATAACTCTATTTCTAGTCAATTGCTTATGCACTAGATATAGAATAACGTTAAAGTTATATATGCATGTAGGTTGCCATCTGGCACGCTCATGAATAGATTGCATGGTATGAAAGTAGCATGGAGTCTAGGTAAGTATTACGTTCATGCTCTTCTAGAGTTTTCTAAAGTATGAGAAAAAGAAAGATAAATGCTTTCCCTATGAAAACACCTTACGAAAGGACACGAAAGATGTTTTAAAGAAAGCATGCTAAGTATTGAAAGGTATACGTATTTATGGCCCCTCTTTGGCAGCCCATTTTTTAAGCACCCAAAAGTATTAATTGTATGCATGTGAATGGATGACTATACGTTGTATCTATTGTACTTATTTTCTAAAAGAAAAGAAAGGAAGCTTCGAGGCCCGTGCCCCGAGTTTCAAACCGATGTTTTAAGCGACGAGAATAAAGTGTTTTAAAAGTGGTCCCTGAGAACTGATGTTAAAATATCCCTATGAACTGATGCTTTAAATGATGCCAGGAAAGATGATGTTTAAGCCATGCTTTTAAACGAAAAGAATGTTTTCTCAAGAAAAGATGTTTTTCCATGAAAGCATGAAAGAAAAGAAATGAAAAGGCCATGCCCATGCAAACGAATGAATGAAAGTCTCAGCTCTTTAGAGCTGACATAAATGAATGAATGGCATGTGGCATAAATGTATGTATGAAAACACGTAACGACCATATGAATGAACAGAAAGGGGTACCCAATGAATGATTGGGTATATTGCAATGCCGGGCAGTAGTATCTAGTAGTGCACCCAGTTCTACACCCTAACGGAAAGGGATTCTAACCCGTGGCCACAGGCAAATCCATCGACCCAAAAGTCGCTAACCCCAGCACGTGGAGCGTAACGACGTGCACCGGCCTATGAAAGTGAAAGAAAAGTAATGTATGAATGCATTGCATTCTTTAAGAAACGAAGGCAGTGATAGGGGAATGTTTTAAAGAAAAGAAAAGCATGTTTAAAGATGAAAGCCCCCGTCCACTGATGTTTTTAATGAAAGCATGTATGCATGTACATATAGTATGTATGAAATGATGAATGCATGAATGAAAACCTATGTTGCTATATTTTAACGGTATGAAGTAATGCTTACTGAGTATTTGACTCATTTTAGTTTTTGTGTGTGCCCCTCCCCCCACAGGAAGCTAAATGGGCAGTACGCCCAGGAGGGACACAGCCAAAGGGAAAGAGTACGGAGGTCTAGGCATGAAGGTTTTAAATGTACGAAAATGCCTTTTTATTTTCAAGATTTATATTTTCCACTCTAGACCTCTTTTATTATAAAAGTACATTTTATTTTATAATGTAGAGTCTTGCACCCTGGGAAGGACTGTAAAAGGTTTTAAATCGGATGGTAATTCTCGTCACCCTTTTCTAAAATATTTTGTAAAAAGGTCCACCCCAAGGATGGGCGTTACATGTTGGTATCAGAGCAAAACCCAGGTTATGCTAGACTCTATAGCATTCTTTTCAAAAATAAAAGAGGGAAAATCATTTTCAAAAGGGAGGAAAACTTTTTCCAAAGAAAGAAAACTTTTGAAAGGAAAATTTTCATGTGAAGGAAAACCTGGACTGACGGCTTCCCAAGGCATGCCTCGTCTTGCAGTAAGTATAAGAAAGTATTTTACTTCAATGCTATGATATTTTCAAAAGTACGATTTGACCAATGCGTGCATGTCAGATTGGCAACTAGAAAGAGGTCATGATGTTAAGTGCATAGACTGTAAGGGGTATCAGAGACTGAGCATGGATAGAGGTTAAGGATAGATGATGGAACGTTAGGAATGAAAGATGGAACGTTAGGATATGTAGAATTAGCTGTTAGCTAATTCAGGAATGGATTAGAAACGTTAGAAGGACCATAATAGTTAAGAAACGCATGAATGACCACGAGCTAAGCTAGGACTGAGATGAAAGATGAGATGGCGACTTCAAATGTTGCCAGCAAGAGCCATTGATCGGAAGGCACGAGCATGACGTGATGGATGGGCTCAAGCAAATTGAGTGGGCCAAGAGCATGCAGACGAAGGACTGACAAGACATGAGGGCAAAGTTCCACGCAAGGATTGACAAAGATGCTAGACGTGCCCAAAGGCGCATGAAGATTCCGCGAAGCCTCATTCGCACTCCCCATCGTAGAGATGGGTAAATTCTTAGGACACCGCACAAACTCTTAGAATGTTAAGTAAATTCTTAGAACCTTAAGCAAATTTCGATGACGGAATTTATTTTAAGGAGGGTAGATTGTAATATCATGCTCCTTCCTTCCTCACTTTTGACTTAAGCAATTATATCTGATGTGATAGCCCGCTCCTCCCCTCTAGTGTCTAAGGGCCCCGTTATGCGTGCTAGATCCCGATGGTGTGTTTTCAAAGATACTACATGATTTCTAAAGTTAGCTTTATGTTTTAAAGTTGTGTATTTTAAATGGAATATTCTCATCTTTATTTAACTAAATAATATTTTAAATAACTAAATTCTAATATCTTTGAAGAGCTCCAAAAATATTATAATTGTGATAATCATTTTATATAAATGATACCAGTTATTTAAAATATTATGTGAACTAAATAATGATAGAATCTTTAATTAATTTAATAGTTTTATTCCTTTAAATATTTTAAGTAAGACTTCATCATTTTATAAATGATGAAGGAATATTATTTTAAATAATATTCTCTCTTTATTTCTCTCAATGCTTTTAACTAAATAAACGTTTACGTGTTTTTAAATCAATATTTAAGGGTCACCGTTAGACCCCCAGACGTTGGGTTTTAATATAAAACCCTAGCCACTCTCTCTTTCTCCCTCATTTTTCCCCAACCCTCTCTCTCTCCTCCCTCTCTCCTTCGGATTGCACTGCACGATACCCACCTACACCGAACTGCTCCAACTCCCAGCCCCACGCCGCTATGCACCGGTGTGCCTCACCTCCACCACCAACGGCCTCCTCTCCCTCCGGCGAGCCTCTCTACACCCGTAGCTCCTCCCCACGCTCGCCCCTCCTCTCCCTCGGCCATGCGTGCCGTCCTCAGGCGCCACCACCACCATGGCAGCTTCCTCTGCCACTGACTGGCCTCCTCCAGCGAGCCCAGCCTCCATCTCCACGCTGGCAGCTCCCCATGCACAAGCACATGCAAACCCATGCACGGGTTCATTGTGTAGCCACCTAGCGCTGTCATGCGCAGCCATCTCGGCCAACGGACACCACCACGAGACTCCTTAGGTCTCCCCCTTCCTCTTCTCATGAACCCACGGCCAGTAGGCGTCTCCTCCACCTCTCGGTGTCCCCCTCTCCACTGTGCGGGTTTAGCCTCCCCAGCCGCCGTACGTCGCCACCCATGGCAAGTGACCGCCACCTTCAACCTCCTCAGGCCACCACGAAGCCAACCGAACCAACCATGGCCCTGATCTACCACCCACAGCCCCACACTCTCTCTCACTCTCCCACTCTCCCATGGCTCCTCCTCCCTCTCAGTGCACAGCCAACCACCGTAGGCCACTGTGCCGACCACCACTGAGCCTCCACGACTCCACCAGCAGTTTACCTAAGTCTAGCCCAAGCCCAAACCACCACTTTATGTGGTGGGTAATCACTGCACGTGATGGACAGTCACTGCGCGTGACTAACCTCCACTACACACGGCTAGAGTTGTCGTGTTATGTTCCTTACCATCATCATCAAGGCCCCCTTAGGCCCTTCCAAGTCTACACCTAGCTATCCAAACGCCTAAACAGTCACTATATGCGGTATAGCCACCCCGAAGGTTATCGACGTTATCGTTGTGACGGCTAGCGAGCGACGCACAAGTTATCCCATCGACGGTATAATTCTATCCCTCGTTATTTATGTTAGATGCTAGCTAGTTGACTAGGTTGTAGACTGTGCTGCTAGTATTATAGGGTTCGCTGTGTAATATGGTGATGTGATGTGCTGTGATGTGAAGTGTTGGGCGTAGTTGGAAAGCGTACTATGTAGTATTTTAGACTGTGCTGTGAAGTATAGTTGTAGTGTATGTGCGGTAGTAGTGACGTGGCGTAGTGCCTTGTATGGAGTACACGTGAAGTGTACTCTATAGGGAGAGATGATGCACTGTACGGTGTGTATGCCATAACGATGATGTAGCGTAGTCTTGTGAAGGAAGTACATGTGGAGTGTACTCTGTGGTAGACTGATACACCATATGGCATCTATGCCATAGTGGTGCTATAGCATAGTTCTGTGAAGGGAGTGCACGTAGAGTGTACTCCATTGTAGTAGAGTGACGCACCATATGGTGTGTGCTATAGTGGTGATGTGGATAGTTCTATGAAGAGAATACACGTGGAGTGTACTACATTGTAGTGGAGTGACGCACCATAGCGTGTGTGACATAGTGGTAATGTGGCGTAGTCCTGTGAAGGAAGTACATGAGGAGTGTACTCCATGAGGTGCAGCGATACACCGTATGGCGTGTCGTGAAGATAAGGGTGATTGCGTAGTTGATGAGCAAAGAGCTTGATGTATGGTATCAGGAACTGTGGAACAGTATCCCGAAGTGTAAGATATGGCCTATAGTCCAAGGCGACAGGTGTCGCCATGTGATTGGCTTATGGCTGGGAGTAACTGCGAAGTGGTTAGAAGAGTATCAGAGTAGAGCAGCGAAAGCATGACTGGGCAACGTCACTAAGTGACTTGTCGATTAAGAAGTCGTGCTTGCGATGGGTGAAGGGTTAGCATAAGATTGATGTAGCGGGAATGTGACGAGGTGTCACAATGTGACGGGAGTACGTGAAGAACCGTACTTGTGATGAGTGGGAAGTTAACGTACAGTTGACGTAGCGGAAGGTCATAGGTAACGTGACAAGGTCACGGTGTAGATTGACAATGGTCTTGAGCTATATGGCATGACGTAAGGTGTTATGCTATGTGTTGTAGTAGTGATATGGCTGTAGTCTACGGCGATGAGCATCGCCGTGTAGTCGACTTATGGCCAGCAATATGTGCTAAGTGGCCAAGAAGTATCAGAGTAGTGCAGCGGAAGCATGATTGGGCAACGTCATGAAGTGATGTGGTCAATCATGAAGCTATGCTGTGATGGGTTAGGATGTATGTGAGGTGACGTGACAGGGTCACGGTGTAGCTTGAGATTAGTCTCGAGCTATATAACATGACGTAAGGTGCATTTATGGACAGAGTCCCATCGTGTCAAGTGTTGGGATGAATTGTCAAGAGGTACGGCTAGCGTGAAGAGTCGTACTAGCTGGGTAAAAGAAGATTGGTAACAGAGTATGGCGTTCGCCATACGAGCCTGTGACCAATGTATTAACTGATGGTCTTAGGTGATAAAGGGGTAAGGTACGTGTGTTATTTGGTTAAACGCACGTGCTAGACGAATTCACTGTATGTAATGGGTAATCTGTCCTAAGCATGGTTACACGGTGCTTAAGCCTCAGAGTGACTTGGAGCAGTGTGATGTGAATGGATGATCATGAGAAGTAGAGTGAGCTAAGATACATGAGGGTAATGATGAGGGTACTATCTAAGAATGGGATGCATGACTTGATCAATCTAAGTCATGCGTCGAAATGTGGTTAATGAGAAGAACGAGACAGAGGTCTTAGTGTCTTAATCCTAAGGTGAATTATTCACCTTAGCGAGTAAGCACTCAAAGTAGAACGTCAAAGTTGAAAGAAGTAGAGACCGTAATGGGTCTCTAAGGGTTTTATCGTAATAAAGGATATGAAAGAGCACGGGATAGAAGGATAGTGTTTTAAGTAAAGTATAACTCTATTTCTAGTCAGTTGCATATGCACTAGATAGAGAATAACGTTAAAGTTATGTATGCATGTAGGTTGCCATCTGACACGCGCATGAATGGACTGAATGATATGAAAGTAGCATGGAGTCCAGGTAAGTGTTACGTTCATGCTCTTCTAGAGTTTTCTAAAGTATAAGAAAAAAAAAAGAGAAATGATTTTCCTATGAAAGATGCCTTACGAAAGGACACGAAAGATGTTTTAAAGAAAGCATGCTAAGTATTGAAAGGTATACATATGTATGGCCCCTCTTCGGAAGCCCCTTTTTTACGCACCTAAAAGTATTAATTGTATGCATGTGAATAGATGACTATACGTTGTATCTATTTTACGTATTTTCTAAAAGAAAAGAAATGAAGTTTCGAGACCCATGCCTCGAACTTCAAACCGATGCATGTATGCATAGTATGTATGGAATGATGAATGCATGAATGAAAACTTATGTTGTTATATTTTAACGGTATGAAGTAATTCTTACTGAGTATTCGACTCATTTTAGTTTTTATGTGTGCCCCTCCCCCCACATGAAGCTAAATAGGCTGTACGCCCAGGAGGGACACAGCCAAAGAGAAAGAGCACGGAGGTCTAGGCATTAAGGTTTTAAATGTACGAAAAGGCCTTTTTATTTTCAAGATTTAAATTTTCCACTCTAGACCTCTTTTATTATAAAAGCACATTTTATTTTATAACGTAGAGTCTTGCACCCTGGGAAGGACTGTAAAAGGTTTTAAATCGGAAGGTAATTCCCGTCGCCCTTTTCTAAAATATTTTGCAAAAAGGTCCACCCCAAGAACAGGTGTTACAAAGGTGGACCCAGTGGCCTACAAAATTACATTATCGACTGAGTTTGAAGAGATGCATGACGTGTTTCACTTCTCTTCCTTGAGAAAAAGTTTCGAGGATTAGGCACCCCAAATAACTAACCCGGATGAGATTCAGTTACAATCGAATCTTACCTTACCTATGAGGAGACACAAGTACAAATTTTGGACTAAAAGGAGCAAAGGTAATGGTCCAAAACAATAACAATGGTAAATGTATTGTGGGGAAGCCCAAAAGCTCAAGAGGTCACGTGGAAAAGTGAAAAGTCATGAGTGAACACTTTCCCTGCATATTCGAATTCCAATGACTTGGTAGTTACATGCTTTAATGAGAGCATTTATACCATTCTTGGTAGTTTTGCACATCAAGTGAGGGCATTAAGGCCATTTAACTAGATGTTACGCAGCTATAAATACCTACCATGCTCATTCAATTGAGTTGTACCATTCTTTGAGATTTTGGAGAGATATCACCATGGTTAGGGCAAAGAGGACGGCACAGAAGATTGTTCTACCACTAGAATTGATCAGATGATTCATAGAGGAAAGGGGTGAAGAGGTGAGAATCTTAGAGGAACAACGATGGGCCGAGGAAGAGCATCAACGAGCGATGGCCCTGATTGCAAGACATAACAATGAAGTCTTGGACTATTGCAACAGTGTCATGTTCACTCGACTAGTGAGACTGCACGAAGTGAGACGATCAACCAAGGAACAAGAGTGCGAATGGGAATGTAAAAAAGGGGTCACATTGGGAAATGAAGTCACAAAATCTAGTGGAGATGCTAGGGTACAACGCAGTAAAAGCTGATGGCTATCACAAGGGGAAGAAACCCTTTATCCAGTCACGGAAGGGTTAGATCTAGAAGTGTTCAAGAAGCTGAATGTACCCCCACCATCAACCAATGAACCCTTCAACAACGACGGAGAAGAAAAGTAAGGTTCTACACCAGAAGCATCCCCGTGTTTCTGTGACATACAATTGTAGTCCCCAAATTTCGAGGATGAAATTTTTTGTTAAGGAAAGGAGGGTGTAAGGATAGTGCAGACTAAAAGGAAGGAGCTCCCCACATGTGGGCAACCCGGAAGAAGGCTGTCAGGTGAACAATGTGTAGCGTAGGGCAAATAGTATGTTATGGCGAGCAAAGGCATGGGATGAGGAGCATTGTTGTACTGAAAATTATCTACAAGTGCACAGAATCGTAATAAGTAGTAAAGTGTTTTAAAGAAAACATATGTTGAACCCACAAAGAATAATTATGCTATTGAGTATTGAAATTGACTAAATTAATTATTATTTGGAAAACTAAATTATGAAGAATGGATTTTCTAAATTAAACTGAAGACAATAACATTAAATTAAGATTTTAAAGATAATAAGAATAGATCTAGAGCATTTGATTTCACCTAGCAAATTCCACACAATTTATTCTTCATTGTTATAGAATTCCAATTATCCTAAGTTGATGATAAAAATTCCTCAATTATTCAATATTTTCTCTCAAACAATACCAAAACTATCTTCAACTAATAACTCCATATCTCTATGTGAATTTAACTAATTCGAAACTCATTAAATTTTTTAAATTTTTCTTGAAAATCACACTAATCTTAGTAAAGTATCTCTACTTCCACTCGACATATGAAGCTTAATCCTATAGCTCTAATCGCAAATCATCTCTCAATCTTATGATTCAATAGATCGAACAATAGTTAGCTAGAAAATTGCAAGTATTAAGAACAAGGAATAAACACTCAATCATGGAAATATTGAAAATAAAATAACTTGAAATATAAATTGTGTGTTCAATGCTAAACTACATTAAAGCTCTAGAATATAAAATTAGTTCATAATGCAATTGAAAAGAATAAAACTAGTATTCTTCGTTGGAGTCGGTTGATGAAGCATGCGGCTCTCGCCTCTGCCTTCTAGATCCACATCCTTGAAAGAAACTCAAATGATAAACTCTGGAATAATATTAGACTCTAAAACTCTGACTCTCTAACTCAAAAAACTCTCCAACCCCAAAACAACCCCTATAGTCATCCCATGAGCCGAGATTAAATAGATGTCAAAACTTCAAATGCGAAAACAAGATGAATGCAACTACAATCTATCCTAAAAATCTAGAAAATATTTTTTAAAAATAAATATTAACATAAAAGAAATTATCTCAAGAATAACGAAATTATCTAAAAGTGATATGCGTCTTGAATTGCGGAGCTCGAGAGGATTTGATCGCTAAGAGATTGATTGCGTAACTCAAAAGAGTCCCACCAAGTAGATGTCATGTGTGTTGAATATAACTGGTCTCCTTGACTACCGAGAGGAAAGACTCCCGATCGGGATGATAGAATCCTCTCAACAACCGAGATGAAAGACTCCCAATCGAGATGATAGATCCCTCTTCCCAACCTACCGAGTGATAACGTTGCTCGCCTTTGCTAGTTGGTCGCTTAGATTGGTCGCCCAATCTAGTCGCCTAGAGCCTGGCACCAAGTCTTCGCGAATTCTGGTCTCGCCTTCTGGTCACGAGTCTCCTTGCCTAAATCCCCTCTTTTGTATCAAAATGCTCTCCTTTAACACTAAATCTTCTCATTCCTTTAAATACAAGAAAATAAAAAAAATTATGTATAAAAAAATAAAATCAATAGTATTGAAGGAAAAATGACAATTTTCATAAATAAAAGAGTAATAAAAATTACATAAAAATAACACTTATCAAGCATGAGCAAGCAAGTCAAACTTCACCTTGGGCAAGCAAAGGGCCTACTAGCAATACGTAAGGCGGGCAAATGCAAAAGGAAACAAAGGCTGTCAAGTGAGCGACATGTAACTCAGACATAGCTCGAGGCGAGCAACGGACAACACAATATAGAACTAGGCATGCTCCGAGATAACAAGGAAGAGCTCAGATGGTAGCAGGTGACTTACTAAGGCCTGTGCTCCATCAATTACATCTCAACAGGAGATCACATAGGAAAAGAGGAGTACGGACTCGTAGGCCGTACGTCTGACCACACAAGCCCAACACAACATGGGCAATTTTCATAAGGGTCAGACTGCACGTCTGTTTTTTAAGCAAGTTGTAGGGATGCATGAGTCTTGTCACATCAATATACTCGGTCTCTGTGATGCCCCCCAACTTTCATGTACGGACATGCACAAAAATCGAGACATTGAGATAATGACGACACAGTCACGCACCCCATCGATACGTGCCAAGTGTATATAATACAACACGTGTATAATAAACAATACGCAGCAGAATGGTTAAATCAAATAACTAAGTATCAGAATTTAATACACTACAATAGTACTGAAAATCCACATGTCAACATAATACAATAAGCATAAGCAAACAATTAACTTCAAATACAAAATAGCAAATGTCCCTACTTCTTAGGCGGAGCTGCATCCTCGGGCTTAACCTCCTCAAAACCTGCATCATCAAGATCAAAATCTATGATACCAAAAAATGGTACTGCAAGTAAGTAAAACCCAAAATGCTCCAAGACATAAATATATTAAAACAACTAATGTTATGCATGGACATGATGACCAAAGCCCAAAACCCGAGAAAAAAATATCATTTCTCGAAAATCACAATTCTTCCATGTACGCCAAAAATACCATTTGGCACAAAACTAAAATCCAAGAATAAATCCATTAATTCCAATTTTAACCATATGCACCATAGTCTCCCCTAGGGACCATCCACATACTCTGGCTCCCTTCGTCACCCCNGCCTCCTCAAAACCTGCATCATCAAGATCAAAATCTACGATACCAAAAAATGGTACTGCAAGTAAGTAAAACCCAAAATGCTCCAAGACATAAATATATTAAAACAACTAATGTTATGCATGGACATGATGACCAAAGCCCAAAACCCGAGAAAAAAATATCATTTCTCGAAAATCACAATTCTTCCATGTACGCCAAAAATACCATTTGGCACAAAACTAAAATCCAAGAATAAATCCATTAATTCCAATTTTAACCATATGCACCATAGCCTCCCCTAGGGACCATCCACATACTCTGGCTCCCTTCGTCACCCCACGGGTAACGACCATGCAAGTGATGCACAATGAGTGATGCCCAGTTCCGCGCCCTCCGAGTACATAGCCAAGCATCCTCTGACCCCTGCTAGCACAAGAGGCCACGGAGTCGAATCGAGAGCGTTATCATCCCATCCAAGTCCCAGGCAACAGCCCCAGGGAACGACACTCAGTATATTCCGCTCCCGAGTGCCCAGAGGAGCTCCACCGAGATAATACCCCATCTCGGCTTGGGGGTGATACAAACACACCCGAAAAGCCTTTTTTCATATTAAACACAGTTTTCAAAATACACACCCACGCATGCATGCATAATGCCATGAAATCATCCAATTAGCAAGAACCAACACAGTCAAACCAGATAACCAAATCACAGTTTATAAAACAGGTTAGTGCAAAAATCTACTTAAATCTTAAAAAATCTTTTGAAAAATACTTACAGCGCTATAAAGTAATTTTAGGAGGACCATGGAGGTGCGAAAGGTGGCTGGAAGGCAACGTAACAATGTAAAAACACTGCAGCTGAAATACACAGAAAACCCAAATTCAAACGGGGTTAAATGAAAGCTAGGGAACGGTAGGGTAGGGCCTATGGAAGGTGGTGAACCTAATGGCGATGGAAGGCCAAAAATGGTGAAATCGAAGATGTAGACAATGGGGCTTCACCAGTGACGGATCGGAGCTGGGATTGGGTGGGTTAGGACGGCAAGAGGCCGGTGAAAAAGTGGTAAAAAGATGGCTGCCAAAGGTGGCTGGACGACGGCGGAAAGGGAGGAGAAAGGCCGCCGCTTAAAGCCGTGCGAGTGGGCCGACGGTGGCACGAGATGACTTGAAATTGATTGTGGGTGATCGTCGACCAAAGGGGAAGAGAATGGTGCTGGCAGTGAGGGCCCGGACGGCCGGCGGCGGTGGCCTAGAAGTGAAGGTCGAACTGTGTGGGGGAGAGAGAGAATGCAGTGGGAGAGAGGGAATGTAGCGGAAGAAAGAAGAAAGAAAAGAAGAAAAAGAAAAGAAAGGGAAAAGGAAAAAGAAAATAAAACAAATGAGGTCCAATCCTCACAACTTTTGGGTCACAATTGATCCTCAAAATAACTATTTTTAACACAGTAAATTAAATAAATCAATATAAACTCAGAACTAGTTAAAGTAAAATATTAAACTCCAACAATAACATTTTTTAAAATAAAAAAGCAATTTAATTGCAGAACACTAATTAAAATTATGAAAGCACATAAAAATAATTTCTGATTTAAAAATCGTAAAATAATCTCGTAAAAACACGTTAAATTAAATTAAAAGGCTCAAAATTAAATATTTAATTAAAAAGCCCTTCAATAAAAAGCACGTAAAAATCGGGGTGCCACAACCTCCCCCCTTAAAATAAATTTCGTCATCGAAATTGTAGGGTCAAACATCAATGCTAAAGACAAGCATGAGATGCAACAAAAAGTAGGCTTAAGAGACATACCACCATTCATCCAAACAAATACGGGTATTGTTCCATCATGTCCGCTTCTCTTTCCCAAGAGAAATCTTGAGACAATGGATCACCCCAAGCTACCTTCACCAAAGATATCGACTTGAATCTCAACCTTTACTCCTTCCAATCTACAATTTGCGTCAAGGCAACCTCATAAGCAAGGTCAGGCTGAAGTTGAATGTGTCCTGGGTCAACAAAACGCAGCTCTTGCTGACCAAAACTTTTCTTCAACTAGGACACATGGAACACATCATGAACTTCTCCAAAATACTTTGGCAAAACAATTTTGTAAGCAACAACCCCAACCTTCTCCAAAATCTGAAAAGGTCCAACATACCTTGGGCTAGGCATTCCTCTCTTACCAAAGCGCTTAACAACCTTTCATAGGAGAGACTTTGAGAAAAACCCAATCACCTTCCTCAAAAGACAAGTCTCTTCTCCTTGAATTTGCATACTTTTCTATCAGCTTTGCACTGCTACCATTTTAGCTCTTATAATTTGGACCTGCTCTTGCATTTCTTAGATTAATTTAGGCCCAATTAATTTCCTCTCGCCGACTTCATCCCAGCACAAGGGTGATCTTCACTTCCTCCCATACAACGCTTCATATGGAGCCATCTAAATGGAGGCATGGAAGCCATTATTATAAGAGAACTCT
>QEOT01007524.1:0-28502 GCA_003123785.1 Pterocarya stenoptera
TAGAATTTTGGCTCCCACCTAATTAAACTAAACACACTCTTTTGCAGTAAAATCACGAATTGCATGAATCCGAAGCACTTGCTTTAAATTACATACTATGCCATTGTTGTCTAAATAATCTCACATTTAATTTTAATATTGTCTTCATCATTTTTATTCTCATGAACTCCTTTTTAAACTCATCTAAGGGCTTTTTCATAGTTCTTAATATCATAGTAATGGAACATGCTCGGATTTTTCTTTACAAGAAAACTTGGGCAGGCCCGAATCCTTCAAGTTTCGATCATCAGTTTCTTAATTTGATATTATCTTCAACAATCGGAAGAATTCTCATTATTTCATCAAGTCTTTTAGTATACCACGATTCTATAGTACTGGATTAAAAGATCCTTTCAATCTTAAGCAATTTATTTTTTATGATGTTTATGACATATATGAATGTTTTCCTAATAAAAAAGATGGAAAAATTTCCAATAAATTTGACCAAATTTTATAATCCTTGTTTTCTTTGCATTGTTCATGTGAGAGAAATATGCCAATTAGGGGTTAGTCCATTTGCCCTTTTACTTCCAACTTATTCCTCTGTTTAAGATTTTGTTTGGATGATCATGATGTATACGTCTCTTCTCTTCGTACAACCGATCCTTGTGTCTCCAAAATTGGAAAAGTTAAGAGTTGTATACGTTAGAAGGATATAGGATAGTTTTGATCCACTCAAATTTTCTAACTTATTTCCTTCATTAGACATATATGGAAGCTAACCAAACTTCAAATCAAGTTTGCCCTATATAATATGTCTTTCAAGCATATATATATATATATATATATATATATAAATAAAATATGTGTGTGTGTGTGTATCATGAGTAAATAAAAAAAGAAATAAGTTTTTGCTATTTAATAATTCTGAAGGGTTCCCCAATCGTAACATTCACAGGTAATGTAACAAATATATAACTTGGGATTGTTTTGTTGATTCTTAAACTCTAGCTAGGCCGGTTTGTGTTAATGATCTCTGAAACTTTAATGTTGATAATGAAGACCATTATGAGGTAGATCTCATTTAGATAAAGAAAAAAACATTTTATTCACGAGGACTTGACTTATTAAGATGAAGTTTAGTAAAAAAGGATTAATATCTATATATATATATGTAGTTTAGCCTCTCTAATTTGTGATCAATGTGTAATATAACGTAAACTGATTAAAATACGTACCTAATTATGTGTTACATTAAATGCACACGTACAATCTATTTCAGTTTAGAAAAAAGCTAGAAGCCCCTCTCGGGGCTCCCATTGGGCTCTAGTGTTTTTTTATATGTTTTTTTTTATTCTTTTTTTATATAGATGTTTTTAATAATTTTAAATATTTAAAAAATAAAAATAAAAATCACAACATTATTAAAAAATACTTCCTTAATTACAAAGAAAGTATTTTTTTAATAATTTTTTTTACTTTTTGATTAAGAAAATATTTTTTAATGATGTTTTAAATTTATTTTAATTTTTTAAAATATTTAAAAGTGTGAAACAAATATATGTAAAAAATAACTTTAAAAAATACACATAAAAAAGTCCATGCTAAGCCCAGCGGGAGCCTGACCCTTCAGTTTAAATGAAAACATTCATTCTTATGCCCCATTTTCTCTTGTTGGGACTCTCTCTCTCTCTCTCTCTCTCTCTGATCTCTCTCTCTCTTTCTGTGTGTGTGTGTGTGATAATAAGAAATGCTAGACCGGTAGAACCCTTGTAGACTGAAATCATGAAAGATAAATTGAGTGATTTTTCTTCCCTTTTAAAGCTAACAAATGCTAATATATATATATATATTTATATATATATTTATATATATACAATCTTATATGGAAATGAAGTAGAAGCATAGTGTTGGAGAAAAAGTATGACCGTATATAACCCTTGCCATTGTTAGAGCACTAGCATCCAGCTCTCTATACGTTTCTCTTCAAATTTTGGGCTGAATTTTGGGAAAAACTTCCATTTGATCCTCCCATCTGATTTCCTAATTTATGGTTATTGTTTACGTGTGCTACAATTCAATGTACATCCCCAAACACATTTTATTATTTTTGTTGGTCCCTCTCTCTCTTCCCCTCCTGCGTTCATTGTCTCACGGCCTAGTTACTATCGGGTCTTTCTCGCATTAGTCCATGGACAACAACCCCTCCGACATAACACAATAGGTAACCATTTCATTCTCACAAACTCAGACATGCAGTCCCTGATTCTCATGCCATCAACTCTAAGAGAAATACTCTCTTGAATTCATTTGAGTATCTATCATTTTAGCTCTCTATAACTCTATTGTTGAATCTTGAGCTAGATCTCGAAAACCCTAACCGGAATCGTGAAATGGTTTCTGTCTATGCTTCAATAGGGTTTCTTCAACGACAGTTTTTGTACAAATTTAGGGAAAAAATTGTAAAGTAGTGACCATGCCATTTGATTCTACTGCTTGTTTGATTTGTGTTTTGTGTAATTTGTGTGTAATTTATTCTGCCTTGCTTGCCATTTGATTCTATTACAAATTTCACAAGCTTATGTACTTTGTTTCATTGTCAATGACCTTGCCATTTGATTCTACTGCTTGTTTGATTTCTGTTTTGTGTAATGTGTGTGTAATTTATTCAATCTAACTTGTCATTTGATTCTACATCCAATTTAACATGCTGATGTGCTTGTGTTGTGCCATTTGTTGGGTCTCTGGTTCTTCTATTGATTCGTTATTTGCTTTGTTGTTAAGTCATAGTTTTGTTCTTTGCAGCTTTCTCTGTAACTGCATTGAGGTTGTCGTTGGGGCTGTATGTATAATGTAATTAGGCTGTGGTGATGGTTAAATTGAATATGACAAATGTCTAAAATCACTAATGTCGTGAATGAGGCGGAGTTGATATGGCAGGGTAACTCGGATAGTCATCTTTTTTGTGAAAGTTTACAAAGGTAACTGTTTTGTAGCCATTCAAGCTTGTGTTGTGTGCTTAGCTATGCCTGAATAAAAATAAATTAATAAATAAAAACCATTCTTAGCCTCTTCAAAATCTTTTTATAATACTTGGCTTTTATATGCTTATCACAAATAGAGATTTTGGTGTTCTGCTGTGATTTAAGCATGTTGTTCAGTTTTGTTACTTGGATTACTTTGGTATTATTGCTGTTTAGTTGTGATTTTGTTGTGATACTCAGTTTTTTTTTTTCGTTGGATTAGTTATTTCATCTGTTTTGATGTCAGATATCTATGCTGAGCATCCTTTTATCTTCTTTAAAGCTAGAAGCTTCTTATTTTGGATGTTCTGTTTTGATTTTGTGATTTTGCACCTGTTGAAGGACCAACCCAAATGGATTTAGTGTTATTCAAAGGAAGGTCAAAAGTGAAGATCGATGATGTCCCCGACCCCGACTCGTACCTCAGCTGCATTTGTAAATTCAATAAATGATCTCGTGGCGGAGAATCTTCTGAACAATGATATTTTTGAGTTGGAGAGGTCAATGGGAATGAAAGCTGAGAATGAGAGACTGAGCAAGATGAAGTATACTCTTCTAAAAGAGTCACGCGTTCAGGAGAAATAGTTTTTTCTTCTAAAGGAGGAGAAAATGCAATATGATCCAGAAAGGGATAGGCATAAAATACAGCAAGAGGATGAGAGACTGAGGTTGGAGGCCAAGAGACTGGAATTTGCTCGGTTACAAGCATACCAGAGAGCGAAGAGTGAGCGGTTGGAGAGAGAGGAGCGAATCATGCTTATCGATGTCACTATGTTGTCTGGACTACAATGGGCATACTTCCAGCAACGTCAAAGGGAAATCGTGACGAGATGAAATGCTGAGAATCAGTGATTTAGTTTTTTTTATATATATAATTTAATTGTTATTTTTGCATTCTTGATTTGTATAATTTTGACAACATTCACCAATGTTTTCATCATTGGTTATCTGTTATTGTTAAATCACACATGTTTGTTTCTTAAATGTTGTAACACATTATTATCTTAGTTGGGAAGTTTAATATTTTGGACAATGATTTTGTGCATGGATAGAAGATGATAAACAAAACATTACAAGTGTTTAAAATGTTACAGATAATGAGAATATTACACATTTACTTGATTAATGTTGTTTTGCCAATATTTTTTAGGGAATAGAAATTGAACAAGCAGGAATATTTAGTCACTACTAATAACATAATAAATTATACTAGATTGCAACTATTCTATTTTTGGGAATATAATTTCCATTGATACTCAATTAGGTCAGATTGGAGCTGATGATGAGCCAAAGTGTCTATAGTTTCATGATGACACTAAATGAACTCCATATGTTCGGTTGTAGGATTGCACGATAGTTAAGGAAGATCCTCATCATGAAATTGATCATACTCCAGCTCGAGATCGTCATTATCATCACGCTCTTTTTCAATGATCATGTTATATAGAATAATACATGCTTTCATTATATTTGTTAAATCCATGATCTTGAATATTCGAGTAGATCCACTAGCGATTGCAAAGCGATGTTGAAGGACCCCAAATGCATGTTCTACATCATTTCTTGTTGACTCCTATGTTGCTGCAAAGTATTTCTTCTTATTCCTTGTGGAGATGGAATCCTCTTCATAAATGTTGACCACTTTGGATAAATATCATTAACAAGGTAGTATCCCATAGTGTAGTCATTGCCATTGATTTACTAGAGGAGTTCAGTGAAAATGAAAGATCTTTCTAACAAATTGATATCGTTATGAGAACTGGGTAATCTAAAAAATGCATGCCATATCCAAAGATCATATGAAGCAACTGCTTCAAATATAATAGTTGGTTCATTACGTGACTAGAGTACATACATTTCTAGGCAAAATGACAATTTTTTCATTTTCAATGCATGCGATCAATGCTTCCTAGCATTCCTGAGATTCCACGTTGTTCATCAATGGCGAGCAATCGAGCAATATCATTGGTATTTGGAGACCATAAATATTCATTGGAAAAAACATTTACGATTGTGGTTACAAATTTTTTCAGGCTCTCCATTTCAGTGCTTTCTCCAATCTGTATTTATAAATCATCTATTACTCCATACGAAAGCATTCTAAGTGCAGTAGTTATTTTTGCATGGAAGATAGACTGAGTCTTCCAACATTATTTTCTCATGTTGAATACGAAGAAACAGAGGACGACTTATACAAAATCGTTGTTGAGATAGATTCGAAGGATATGCTGGTGGTTCTGTGTTGTGCTGAAAATATCTGCAAGTGCACATAATCTTAACAAGTAGTAAAGTGTTTTAAAGAAAATGGATGTCAAACCCACAGTAAATAATTATGCTATTGAGTATTGAAATTTACTAAATTAATTACTATTTGAAAAATCAAAATTTGAAAAATAGATTATCTAAATTAAATTGAAAAAACTAGCATTAAAATTAAGATTTTAAAGATAATAAGAATAGATCTAGAGCGTTTGATTTCACCTAACAAATCCCACAAAATTTATTCTTCCTTGTTATAGAATTTCAATTATCCCAAGTTGATGATAAAAATTCTTAACTATTCAATATTTTCTCTCAAACAATACCAAAAATATCTCAAACTAATAACTCCATATCTCTATATGAATTTAACTAATTGGAGACTCATTAAGTTCTTTGAACATTTCTTGAAAATCACACTAATCGTGGTAAAGTAACTCTACTTTCGCTTAACTAATGGTGCTTAATCCTAGAGTTCTAATTACAAATCACATCTCGGTTTCATTACGATCCAATAGATCGAACAATAATTAGTTATAAAATTGCAAGCATTAAGAACAAGGAATAAACACTCAATCATGGAAATATTAAAAATAAAATAACTTATAATATAAATTGTGTGTTCAATGTTAGACTACATCAAAACTCTAGAAAATAAAATTAGTTCATAATGAAATTGAAAAGAAAAATAATAAAACTAGCGTCCTTCGTTGGAGTAGGTTGATGAAGGATGCGGCTCTCGCCTCTGCCCTCCAGATCTGCCTCCTCAAAAGAAACTCAAATAATAAACTCTGAAATATTTTTACTCTAAACTTAGACTCTCTAAAATTCAGACTCTAAAGCTTAGACTCTCCTCCATTCATCCTACAAGACGGGATAAAATAGATATCAAAACTCAAATCTAGAAATAAAATAAATGCGGCACAATCTAGCCTAAAGATCTGGAAAATAGTTTCTAAAAATAAATGTTAACATAAAAGAAATTATCCAAAGAAGAAAAGAATTATCTAAAATAGAAGATTCAGTAATAGACGGCTTGGTTTATGAAGTTCAAGAGGATTTGGTGGTCAACAGATTGATTGTGGAACTCATAAGGGTCCCACCAGGTAGATGCAGTGTGCACTGAATATAACTGGTCTCCTCGCCTACCGAGAGTAAAGACTCCCGATCAGGATGATAGAACCCTCTCGCCAATCTACCGAGTGGTAAAGCTGCTCACTTTTCGCCTCACCTACCGAGAGGAAAGACTCCCGACCAGAATGATAGAACCCTCTCGCCAACCTACCGAGTGGTAAAGCTGCTTGCCTTTACTAGTTGTTGTCCACGATGTCGTTAAGGTTGGTCTTTTAAGTTGGGTGTTTAGACTGGTCGCCCAATCTAACCACCTAGAGCCTTGTCGCCAAGTCTTCTCACCTATCAACAGGAAAGACTATTCACCTACTGAAGATGTAAGTCTTCTTGCCTTTATAAGATTTCGTCGCCTCTCGTTGGCCTGATTCTATAATCTCTTCTTTTGTACCAAAATACTCTAATGTTGCACTAAATTTTCTCATTCCTTCAAATCCAAAAAAATAAAGAAAAATATATAGAAATAAAATAAAATCAATAGAATTAAAGGAAAATTGACACTTTTCATAAATAAAAGAGATACAAATTACATAAAAATAACACTTATCAAATACCCCAAACTTAAGCTAGCTTTGCTAACCCTCGAGCAAAGAAGGAAAGAAAGACAATTAAAATAAGCATTGGTTTGATTCATAAAATTTCTTGCCTCAAAGATTGTCTAAAGTGTATAATTCAAAAGAATCATTCAAGATCAATCAAGTCCAAAAGTTAATTCAAAACTCAATTCCGCCGCATTATCCATCCCTACATTCATGCATACCCATCATTCTCACTTCAACATTAACTTCTCGGATAGTTTTATGCAAACAAGTAAATAAATAATAGATCTCTAAAAACTCCATAAGCTTACTTTTCAAATCACTCTCCACTAATGTAGAACATAAACTATCACTAGGAATCAATAGTTCTTTATTAAACTTGTAATGTAAGGCTAGGGTGAGGGCTACAAAGAAAATGTAGGATTCAAACAAAGCAAAATAACTTAAGTTTGAACATCAACAAAATAAATAGAGCATTCTCACTTCTAACACAAACATGATCTCTTCTCAATCCTTGTGAATCTCTCAACATACATCTTTTTATTGTACTTTCAAGTATCTATCTTTTTACCCCTTTATTCGACAAGTCGGACATTTTCTTTTCTTTTCTCTTTTTTTGAAATTATGGAAATATTCCATACCTTTTCGACTGTCTTTGTGTATGACTCACGTCGACCTTTTCTTGTTGGCCACACAATAGATGAGTTGACTTTTCACACTCCCAAACTTATGATTTTGATAATATGACTATAATCATATTTACTTGTAGACCTTTTACTTCTCTTGTCTTTCATGTTCTTGTGAGTCTGTGACTTTGTGTAAACTTAGTTCTCTTAAAAGGTAAGGAAATCAGTGTTTAAGCTCAAATATGGTAAGGAATATGAGGTTTACAAGAAAGAAAAATATAAGACCAAAATATAATTTAATAAAGCTTAAAGGGGTGGCTGGGGATAACAATAATAAACAAGTAAGCTTGAAAGGCTCAATCGGTCCAAAGAATGACTTAATCATTTTTTCCAATAATATTCTGTCTAGGATTTCGCCTCGAGTGTAATCAAACAAATTTTAGAGTAAGTTGAGATCATACAAATTCACAAAATTCACATAAAGTTTATCAAGGTATGTAAAACGATTAATAATCATTATAAACATTTATCGAACATAGAAAATATCAAATTAAGCAAGATCAAGTAAAGAATTAACAATTAGACTTAAGCAATGAGAATTTTTTCTAAAACTTATAATCAATTTCAATCATATTCTTATCATAGGCTTTTTATTCATCAAACCATACTGTGTTTTTAATATATAGCCAGATATTAGTAAGGATACAAATTATCAAGATTTACTAATTTATGAGACAAATAGGAAAAAAAGTCATAAATATAGTTTTTCCTATATTTTATGATTTTATTTTATAAATCCATTTGTAAACATGACATTGGCTAGTAGTCATAATAATACAAGGAAAATGCTAACTTGTTTGTGATTTTGTCTCCTCATTCTGATTGTTTATGTTTTTTTTTTTTTTTTTAATTTTTTTTTTAATTTTATTTTGTTTTATGATTAAGGAATTGATTATTAATAAGTTTATATTTTTTAAAAAGAAAATTAAAAGAAAAAAAAAATTGCAGGGTAAACACCGGCCAGTTACAAAGCTTGGAGTAATACAATTACAGGGGATGCGGAGAAGACAGGAAGACGCTAACGTGCAGACATGCATAAAGGTGAAGAAAAGAAAGAAAGAGAGGGGGGCGCCACAGCAAGTCATGCTGGTTGAGTATCAGGATCAGAAAATACGGAGATTATCATGACTGGTCCCCACTGACGGGAATCTCAGTAACAACCTCTCCTTTATAAAAATGGAAAACAATAATTTTTTTTTTTTAAATATAGAAAAAGAATTCCTTTCCAGATGTTTGCAGTTTCCGTCCTTTTATCTACCCCTCTCCAGTCTCCTCCGCTTTTGTTGTTGTTGCTACTGCTGCTTTAGTATTGTTTTCTCTCTCTCTCTATATATATGTGGGTGGAATTCCGGAGACACCATTTCCTCTCTCTTTCTTGATCTCTTTAGTTCATTCTCCCAAATTGGTGATTTCATCTGGGTTTTCCCTGTAAGCTCTTAAATTGTTTGCAAATTTCTTCTTAAGTGAGTTCTCTTTGTTTATAATTGTTCATCCAAATTCAAGAGCTTTTAATTGTTTTGTGTAATATTCAGTTCTTCAACATCCTTGTACTTATCATTCTCTTTTTGGCCTTTTTTGCTTTGGTTGATGCAGACAGAGACCCAGAAAGGCAGGAGACAAAATATCAGAGTCTGGTCTAAAAAAATGTACGAGGAGACTGGCTGCTTTGATCCCAACCCCATGTCGGAGGATGCAGTTTCTGTTGCTGTAGCAGTAGCAGAGGATGGGTTTTCCCAAACGGTCCCAAACTGCACCCACAACAGTTTCGAAGACAATCTGAGGCTTTCCATGGAGGAGCTCTCCTACCAGCACCACAACCACAACCAGACTTCTATTCATGATCAGGATGCTGCTGCTGCTGCTGCAGCCACTGCCATGGAGATTGAACTCCAGCAGCATCTGGCATTCAACATGGACAGCTCCTACAACGGCCACAATCACAGCAATACCCATCTCGTGGATAGCTCTTACGGTGTCCATGAGATGCAAGAGATGGATCCTTTCAACCATCATCACCGCCATCAAGATCAGCAACAACAGTTGCAGCAAATTGACATTCAAAATGGCCACCAAAGCTACGATTATTCTTCACTACCAAACAGCCCTTACCCCCCAACACCGGACCTCCTCAATCTCTTCCACTTGCCCAGATGCTCAGCCTCCTCTTTACTCCCCAATTCATCAATCTCCTTCTCGAACCCGGCACAGAAGACTACCGCTAGTTATCAGAGCTCCGAGCTCGGCTGTCTGGGAGACATTCCAACTGGGGCGGACAGCGCCTCTGGCGCCTCCGTTTTATACGACCCACTATTCCATCTAAACCTGCCTCCGCAGCCTCCTTTGTTCAGGCAATTGTTCGGCCAGTCTCTACCCAATGGCTACAGCTTGCCATGCTCAAGGAATGGTTCCTTGTTTGCCACGGGAGGGGATGAAAGAGAGGGAAATGGGGGTGTGTACCAAGATGGGGATCTGAGGCAGTTTGAGAATGGAGTGCTGGAGTTCAGCAGGGACATGGGCTGCATTAGAAAAGGCAGGGATGGCGAAACCAAACACCTTACCACTGAGCGCGAAAGGAGACAAAACTGGAATGACAAATACCAGGCTTTGAGAAGCCTTGTCCCTAACCCTACTAAGGTATCAATGTTCCACATTTATCTGATTTATTTGATGTAACTGGTTTGCTTTCGATGACGATATTTGATTCTTGGGTCTGCGTTTGTTTTGGGTGGACAATCAAAACTAAAAAGCCTGATAGGGCATCTGTGGTGGGAGATGCAATAGAATACATCAAAGAGCTTCTGAGGACAGTGAATGAGCTGAAGTTGGAGGTGGAGAAAAAGAGATGTGGGAGAGAGAGGGGGAAGAGGCAAAAGACTGAAGGAGAAGACACGGCAGGGGATGAGGAGAACTGCAACACGAAGCCTGTTGGTGATCCTCATGATGGCCAATCCTACAATGGATCCTTGAGGAGCTCATGGATCCAGAGGAAATCTAAAGACACCGAGGTCGATGTTCGTATCATCGACGACGAGGTGACCATCAAGCTCGTTCAGCGGCAGAACAATTGCTTGCTGTTTGTATCCAAAGCCCTCGACGAGCTTCAGCTGGATCTCCATCATGTCGCCGGCGGCCAATGCGGCGATTTCTACAGCTTCTTGTTCAACACCAAGGTCGGTATATATACATTCCAACTTCGTTGTCGTCAACTCGCCATAAAAACCTGCATCGATCATGTAAATACATTATATATAAGAAGGGTTTGTGGTTTGATTGATTTGGCCATTTGGGTGCAGATATATGAAGGGTCTTCTGTGTACGCGAGTTCCATAGCAAACAAGCTCATTGCGGTTGTGGACAGACAATGTTGGGCAGCCATGAATATTAAGCAACCAACCAGCAGCTATTAATTAATTATTATATTATATTAGATAATAAATAAAGTTGGTGGGGGATCAGGACATATATACAAGACAACTATATAATTAAGTTTACTATTGATCTTTTTAACTTCCAAAGTTTGATTTTGTGTATATATGGCTTCTTTAGTTACCTGAACATGAATTGCAGGGCCAAGCTGCAGGATGGGTAAGCCATATTGTCATATCCATTAATGTTGATGGATCATATGGATTAATGGTCTGGTTAATTTGTTTATCTATTTACATATATGCTTTTTTATATATTCATGGAAATTATTTAGTGCATATTATAAGTAATACTTGTTATTTCGGCCTAGCTTTATAATTAATTCTTAAATAAAAATAATGTGCAAATTATAGACATTTTACATATATGGCAAGTATTAATTGAAGCCAATTAAGCAGTTTGTGAGATCTGATTAAAATTATTTCCTTAAACATGACCAAACAAACCAGCACCAAATCTAGTGGCCGGAGGTCATTTTAATCTATAAATCTTCCAAAGGATCATCTTATATATCCTCAAAAAACCAAGGGAACATGTCCTTCTTTGCCTTTCTTCTCTCCACTTTTGCTTACACTTCTGTATTTTATATCTTCAACTTGTCTCCTTCCACTCTCTTCAACACCAGCAAGTTTTGTTTCTTCATTACCAACACTCTCATGATCCTCATCATTGCTGGCTCCTGTCTATGGTGCTTTCTCTTCACGAGTACTATATGATGCATAACAAATCAGATCTTCATCTCCCAATTAAGTTTTATTTGTAAACTGTCTCTGTTGTACTACTTCAATAGATCAGAGTATACAGATTCTAACGGAATAAAATTTGGGGAGATATTTTCTTTCCTTACCCCCGTTCTTTTCTATTCTTTCTTGGCTGCTTCTTCTCTTTCTTCCTTATTTCTCATCTTCTTTGGACTTTTCATTTGGGCTATCTGCTGAAAATGCTTGTACATGCATGGAGCTAGCTAGGTGTTTTTACATGTCACGACCTGTTATCACAAAGTTGATCAGTAAAATGTACAGATGAAAAAGAGAAATGAATTACTTGCTATTTGTTTTCTTTTAATTCCCAGGCCCATTAAATTTGTATCATGTTACACATGCATGCTCTTAATGTGTTTTGAGCTCATGGTTTCATCCTTCACCCCAATATTTGACCCCATTTGGGTTGGAGTTTATTGGCTTTGGCTACTTGCTCATCATCATCCATATCTTTTTACAGTTCTACAGAAATTGGTCAAAGAAACCTATATATGCTCCCTATTGACATTGTAATTTTTGTTGTGTGTTGCCATCCTATGAACAATAAAGATGTGCACAATGATGGAATATTTTGCAATGTTTGCCTTCTCAGTTATATGATGTGGTGCGTAAAGAAATTTGGTGTCGGACAGCCATGTTCTTTTATAGGAACATGCTTATGATGCTTGCAAGAAACATATAAAAAAAAAGGTAGGCCAAGCAAGGTGGCCGGGTTTCGGATCAGGACCTAAAGATAGACAGTTATTTTTTAGAGTCAAACATTTGGGGGACATTTGTGAAATTATTACTTATCTCAAATGTTTAATTAAGCTGATAGGAATAGGTAGATTTATACCTATAATTAATTTTATATCTTAATTAATACCATCACTTACGTGTGGACTAGACTCATCCTCAATAAATAAGTCCAATAATACGTGAAATATTTAATTAATGAAGTGAAGTACATAATCAAAGTTCGAACTCATGGCCTATACTATGATACTATGTGAAATTACCATTTGTTCAAAAGTTTAAATTTATGAAAAAGATAGATTTTATAATTAATTTTATATCTTAACAACATTATCCGATATTTAGGCACACAACGGAGATATATGATGAAAGGAAAATTCTATATATATACCATACTATCATCCCACTAAGTAAGATGTGGCCCGTTTATTACCATTAAATGATCATTTAATGCATGCTTCTTTATCATCTAATAGGGATGAATGTGTCACATATTATTTAATATGATCAAAATAAGATGAGAGTATGGTACTGTATAGTATTACTCATGATGAATTGAGACAATCCATGATCTTGCAATATTCTGTTTGCCTTTTTGGGTGATATTTGGAAGGGATCCATTCCTATACCCCCTTGATTGGGAGATCAAAAGATAAAAAGAGGAATTCTTTGGGACTGGCTTTTTCCTCATATGACTTGTGTCATGACCACCCAACTAAGACTTTTCTGAATTTCAAGATTGGAGAAAGAAGATGGAAGATAATATTGGTGGTCGTAATGTCTAGAAGTAATGACTTGGCTAAGTGTTTGCGAATTTACTGCATGTGGTTATTCTCGATAGCCACTAACGGCATGAACAGGTTAATTCAAGGATGCAATTCGAGTGTGGCTATATTTATTGTAACGGATACTGGTCGAGTTTGTAACTCCATCGGCCATTCTAGCCTGTTGTATGGACATGCAAAATGTAATGCAATATATTATGAGGAAGGGATATTAATGCTCGAAAGGAATGCTAATGTTTTTACCTTAATGCATGCCTTAATCTCATGCAGATTTGTTTGTTCTTGACCCTCTACGTAGGGACTTTGCCTATTATATTCTCCTTGCAGGAGGACGTTGATTCTTTGGAAGAAGTGACTTCGATGCATTTCTCGCGTGCTTCCCGATTCTCTCCACCTAGCTTCTCACCATAATAACATCTTTGGCCGTTGATTTCATTGTTAATAAATTCTCAACTTGTTGGTTTCAGACAGACATTATGGTCCAGTCTAATATTATTAAAGATTAATGATATATACTGAAAATGTAAATTTCAAGAATTTGGTTAGATTAGGTAACTAATAGATATCATCTTTAGTTTGAATTTGTGAGTTGTTGAATATAAAATATTTTGAATTTATTTGGAATCTGTAATTAAGTGTTTTAGGTTACATTTGGGCAGTGAAGCGATCTTAAATGCTATATGAATAGTAATAAAATTTTGGATAGTAGTAATCTCCTCCCCCGCCTCTCTGTGTAGAGAAAAGTTTCAAAATCTGTTCAATAAATTGTTGAAAATTACAAATTATGGCTTTACATTGTGGCCGGATAACCGCCGGGGTGCGCCATTTGGACCGGTCGATATGGTTGCGGCAATCATCACGGTCGGCAGATATTTCGCGGCTGCCTCTCAACTACGTGAATCAACAGCGGCCGGGGATGGTGCTGAGATCGCGGCTGTTGGTGGTGGGAACGGTGGGGATCGGAGGGACCTGGGATGGGGAGGAGAAGGAGGTGAGCCCGTGCTCGTACGCAGTGGGAGATTTGGCGGAGAAGAGCGGGAGTGAGGAGGATCAGAGGGTTGAGGAGGATGAAGATAGTGCGAGTAGGGATCGGACGGTGAAGGTGGCGGTAGGAGCGGCAGCCATGATGGTGCTGGGAGTAGGGAATCGGGTGTTGTATAAGCTGGCCCTGGTTCCTCTGAAGCATTACCCCTTCCTCCTGGCTCAGCTCGCTACTTTCGGGTACTGAGTCACTGACCGCATTTTCCTCTCTCTCTCTCTCTCTCTCTCTCTCTCTCTAATCACACTATTAATTTATTTTAATTAGCATTAATCTAAGTTATATATTTGGTATTAAGGAAACTTTGATGGATTGTGCGGTCATGAACTCATTCTCAAATCGAGCTGAAGTATTAGGGTGCAATTTCATAGAAGAGTCATAGTTTTCTTTGGTTCTAAGAAATCATGACCGTCGGAGGATTCAACTTGAACAAAAAAATATCTACTATAGACGGCTCGTGCGAAGTAGATTCCAATCCATATAAAGGGTTGGATCGTTATATTAATGACTCGTAGCCTGTAGGCTTGCAGCTGCCTTAGAATAATGATAGAGGTAATATCTTATTATTACTTATCTATTATTATTTTTATTTAATTTTTTATATATTTTTATTTTATTTAATAATTAAAGAAGTGAGTATTAATAAAATTATATATATTTTTAATAATTAAGAATGTTAAAAAAATATTTAAAAATAATAATAAAAAAACTTAAAATACATTTGAGTAAACGATGGATAGTGATAGAGTTGTACCTTTCTTCTTCCTCTTTGGGTTGGTAATTGGTATGATTTTGATAGTTTGTGGTGGGCCACCTGAAAACTTTCTTTAGCGAATTGGGCTTGTTTCCAAAAAAAGGAACCTTTTTTTTTTTTTTTTTTGTACTTTTCCTCCTTTGCTGTCTCAGACTTCTTCTATCGTTTCTGGCTTTCTGTTGTGTGGTCCGGCAAAATATAATCATATCTAGCTTCGGCCGAATTGCAGAATACTCCCTGAATTTCTTCAATTCACAACTTTGTCCCCCTGAAGGAATTTTCTCACCTTCTCCATTAGTTTTCCAAATAATTATACTGTGACCTCCCTGGTGTTAAACTAGTTACATACATTTTCTTTATAAAATTAAGTCAGAGGTTGTCCTGGTAAAAAGCATACAGCAATTTGATATGCTGCAGTTGACACAGTTTTTTTCGACTTTTCATTAACAAATTGTTCCTCACACTGTAACTTTCAATGTAAAGAAGTAAACTTGAACTACTTCGCTTTGATTTGTTTTTAAACTAAGCTAAGAGTAGAGATTGATACAGTTATGATAGGTAAAAGGTTGAGTTCTTCTTTTTTACTCCAATTCTTATGCTTGATCTTCACTCCTCGTATGCTATAACTGGTTTGTGTTATAATAAGTTAAGGTTGTGAGTTTTTTCATGGAATTATTATGAGGAAGGATAAAAGGCTTGCCTTCTCCACTATGGGCTAAGCTGTGTTTTACTCTAAATTGTGTCTTTTAGATATGTAGTTGTCTACTTCTCTATATTGTATCTCCGATATCATGCTGGCATTGTTACGGATGAAATGCTTTCCATGCAAAAAGCTCCATTTCTTGCTGTTGGTCTCTTGGAGGCCCTTGGTGCTGCTACTGGAATGGCAGCTGGAGGTAAGGCTCGTTATGTTATGAATTTATTTGTTCCTTTTTTTATTTGCTCCATGGGTTTTCCATCTCTATTAACAATGAAAGGCACAGATGATGGAGACATAGAAGCCATAGTCATTTAAATTAATTCTTTTTGTTTGAGTACATACTGCAAAGATTACCTGTTGCTGGATTTGGGGCCGGTCTATGTGCGTTACAGCATTCATTTGTTTTCTGATGCCTTTAAAGTGTACCTTTGATATCCAGCTATTTCTTCTTTATAGTCATTAATCTCATATATTTTATTACTTTTCCTTTCTTGGATCAGCAATTCTTTCTGGAGCATCAATTCCAATTTTGTTTCAGGTAAAAGGCATTTCTGATAATTTTTTCTTTGGTTTTTAATTGAATAAACAGGTGAAAAATTACCTTTTTTAATTTGTTTATTTCACTAGTGCTCTATTCATATTGTTGTGTGAAACACATTGTTTGATTTTGAAGAGCTAAAGCTAGGAGTTTGAGGTTTAAAGGGGTTCTGATCCAATCAGTTAGTTCTGCATGACCCAAAATGAAATGGATAATTTACGTATCTATCAGGGAAAATATGATAGTGTGAACAAAAATGGAAGCACATATTTTATTGTCTGAATTATCCAAATATTGATTAAGTGAGTACTTGCACTAAAATGGTACAAAATATAGATTTTTTAATATCTTTTTATATGCTACCAGATTGTACAATTAATCATTGAGCAGTTCAGCAACCTGTTATCCACTGAATCCTGGCGGCAAAAACTTCTCTGGCATAACCAGTCAGATTGTTCTGGGTTTTGAAGGACTACCTGAAAATATTATATTGAATGGTGATCAACAAGAAAAGTTCTGGTAGTGTAATTGATAGTTGATAGTCTATCTGGAGTGGATTGGCTCAAAATGTATAGAATGTAGGATACTGATTTTGTGGGATGTCCACAGATAAAGCTCCGGGTCCGGATGGGTTTTCGATGGCCTTCTTGTATCATGATTGTTGGGATGTAGTTGGGGGGGGGGGGGGNTTTGAAAAAAGTATTAATGCTTATTTATTGCTCTCATTCCTAAGAAAATTGGGGCTGTGCAGGTGAAATACTTTCGGCCTATTAGTCTCACTATATTTTGGGTTGGGTTTCTCTGTCTCTCACATTGCCCCTTATTTAATTGGCATGCTAATGCTCTATTTTCATTCTTTCTTAGATGGCAATGGAAGGGCTCAAGCACATCGGTCAGCAACAACAAAACAGAGCCTTGGATGATCATGCTAGGTTTTGTACTTTGATGTGCCTTGAGAAGTCTAAAGTTGCACACTTAGAATATAATATAATTGCTTTATGGATTGTAATATAATGTAATTGGTTGGAATAAAAAGTAAGTACTTTGTGTAATTGATTTATGAATTGTAATAAAATGTAAGATGTGTAATTGTTTTTATGTATTTTGTGACAATAGAGTCGGAGTTGGCAATAAATTTTTCCTAAAAAATTATTTATATTTGCAGCACTACTAGCTAGTCACAAATGTATTTCTTCGCCATGCAGTCAGTCTTTTCGCGTCACAAGAATGGCACATTTATGAAGATCTTTCTCGCCACAAATATTAAATACTTGCAGCGATATCCATTCACGATCCTTTTTTACAACAATATTTTCAATTGCGGCACAAACATATTGCCGCAATTGTGTTTTTTTACCACGACTCACTCTTTTGCATTTAAATTAAAACACGTTTGTGGTAACAAAATTTGCTTGCTGCAAATATTACAGGTATTTGTGACCCACACTAGTTTTACCGCCATAAATCTTTTGAGACGCTCTAGTTGTGTCCACTTTATGGTGATTGGATTTAGACGGAATTAATTATTTGCGGTGTTTTTTGATATTTTTGCGGCGATTTTAATTGACGCAAAAGACCATTTTTATTGTAGTATTGCTTGTATTAATATTTTGGATAGTATTAAATTAACAACAATTGTTGTACGGTCTACTTTATGTGTTTATCTATTTTATTTCAGGCCCTTCAGTGTGAACAAAAACTTGAGGAAATCTTTTTCGAAGGTGTTTACATTTTGATCTTTATCTTAATGCCGGTATGAGGTGAAAAGAGGGTATTCATGAAATTAAAAATACCTTAAAAAATGTGAATGCGGCTTCTATATTGAAAATAAAAGTAAATTAGTGACAACTATATTAATAAGGCCACAATCATTAAATCAATGTCATACCATTATCACATTGCAACAATGACAAATACCATTTGCACACTCGTGAAGAGAGAGGATTTGTCTTTGTGATAAGTTTGTTTTGTTTTTTTGTTTTTTTTTTTAATCAAGCATGCTTAATATTATAAAATGTTAAAATCTTAATACAAATAAGTTTCAAGGTGGATCCTTTTCATTATCGATATACAGAATGCATCTAGGAAGATTATCTAAGGGTATACAATCAAAAATTGAATTGGTTGCAGCCCATTGTGTAATGGAGTGTGCACATCTATTTTGAGATCGATAGATTTTGGCTATTCTACACTCTTTATGTTACTGGAGTATTTGTTGAAGATCGTCAATGATCGGAGTGATTTGCCAGTTTGGAGAAGAATCCATGCTTTCGATAATTGTTATTACGGTTTATGCATCGCCCTCCAGTAGTACTGCTTGGCTTTGTTGGAGCTGTGTTCCATCTGAGACGCCAAAAGAGTTGCTGAATCTTCAGCTATCATAGGATTTGTGATTTGGATTTTTGAGGTCATTAACTCTTGTATTTCTCCGTTGTGATCCATGCATACAGTGGAGATTGCTAAGAAAGATTCTCTGACTGCGGCATCAAAGAAGAAACTCCATTGGTTATGAAGGGAAGGCTTCCATGCTTTCGTTTGATTATTTTGTTTTTCTTCCCACGCATGTGATAAGTTTGTTTCAGTTTGTCTAGAAACCTTCCAAATGGATACATCTATCTGAAATTTACTTATTATAAGTAGAACATGCTCTTACAACTTACAAGGTAAATATATAGCAAGGTAAACAGCAACTTTAAATAGGCGTCCAGTTTGATAAGAGAATGATCGAAAGAGAGATAGAAACTGAGAGAAAAGGCTTCTGAATATACCTCAATATTATAAATGAATAATAATGTACAGAAAGGTTATATACCAGTTGGAGAAAAGAACTAAAGTGTATCCTAACTTATAGTGCACGTGAGTGTAGGGAATGAAATATAATACATATGCTAATAGCCCCCCTCAAGCTGGAAGGGTAAGGTTAATTACACCTAGCTTGCACAAAAGTCCACAAAATCTAGTTGAAACTAAGGGTTTAGTAAAGAAATCTGCTAATTGATGTTCAGAAGCAATATGAAGAGTTACAAGAGTTTTAGTTTGAATCATATCTCGAACGATGTGGCAATCGATATCGATGTGCTTAGTGCGTTCATGGAACACTGGATTAGCAGCAATGTGGAGTGCTGCTTGGCTGTCACAGTAGAGAACTGGTGGGGATGGAAGCTGGACTCCAAAGTCTCGGAAAAGATTGATGAGCCACTTGAGTTCACAGCAGGTTGATGTCATAGATCGATACTCAGCCTCTGCAGAGGAGCGGGAAACAGTGACTTGCTTCTTAGATTTCCAAGAGATTAAAGAATCTCCAAGAAAAATACAAAAGCCAGTAACTCAACGTCTGGAACCTGGACAGGTGGCCCAATCAGAGTCACAAAATCCTTTCAGCTGCATGTGAGAGTTGTGGGGGAAGAATAAACTTTGTCCTGCAATAGCCTTGACGTTCAGTAATTGAACGTCTGGAACCTGGACAGGTGGCCCAATCAGAGTCACAAAATCCTTTTAGCTGCATGTGAGAGTTGTGGGGGAAGAATAAACTTTGTCCTGCAATAGCCTTGATGTATCTCACAACACGAACTGCTGCATCATAATGGGATTGGCGAGGCTGGTCCATGAATTGACTCAATGTTGCAACAGAAAAAGATAAGTCAGGTCTAGTAAGAGTTAAGTATAAAAGACGACCAATTAAGCGTCTATAAGATGCTGGATTATCAAGTAAAGGACCTCCAGAATCAGTTTTAGAAAGTTTAAGGTTTGGATCCATTGGAATGGCAGTAGGCTTAGCAGCTAATAAACCAACATCAGAAACAATTTCAAGTGCATATTTTCTTTGAGAAAGAGATATACCCTTAGTGGATCGTGCAACTTCCAGGCCCAAGAAATATTTCAAAGGGCCAAGGTCTTTTAATTAAAAATGTAAGTTGAGAAAATATTTAAAATCAGTAACAGATGGAGAATGATTAGAAGCAATGACAATATCGTCAACATAAACCAACAGAAAAATAAAAGAGGCACCAGAAAGTTTTGTAAATAAAGAATAATCAGATTTTGATTGGATAAAACCATAATCAATGAGTGTAGATGAAAATTTAGAGAACCATTGTCTAGAGGCTTGTTTCAAGCCATATAAAGATTTGAGTAACTTACAAACCCGAGTATCTCCAGTTTTATAAAAACCTAGAGGAAGCTTCATATACACAACTTCATCTAAAGTGCCATGAAGAAATGCATTACGGACATCCAATTGATGCAATTCCCAGTTATTAATAGCAGCTAGTGCAAGAAAACAACGAACAGTGGTTAGTTTTGCAACAGGTGAAAAAGTATCAAAATAATCAATACCTTCGCGTTGGGTGTATCCTTTTGCGACCAGACGAGCCTTATATCTTTCTAGAGTTCCATCAGATTTTAGTTTACACTTGTAAACCCATTTACAACCAATTGGTTGCTGCCCAGGGGGTAATTCAGTAAGGATCCAAGTTTTATTTTCTTCAAGAGCATTAATTTCAGCTGCCATGGCATCCCTCCAATGAGGGTATGATATGGCTTCATGAAAGAATTGTGGTTCCTAGAGAGAATCAACAGAAGCACAAAAATGTTGATAAGAAGGTGAAAAATTAGAATATGACATATAAGAGGAGATAGGATAAAGAATACGTGAAAAAGATTGAGTAATGTTAGCATTAGAAATTAGGGGACAATGATAATGCTGTAAATAGTTAGGTGTTTGTCTAATTCTAGTAGATCTTCTAAGTGGTACAGATTGTGTGATAGTTTGAGGAGAATTATGAGAGGGGGGGAAGAAGTTGGGGTATGAGAGAGAGATGGAAGTGAAATATCCGAAAGAGGAATGGGTAAAACAGGTTCTATGGAAGGAGAAATAGTATGTGTGTCAAGAGTTAAGTGATAATATGGAGAATTTGATTTAAAAGGGAAAAGTTGTTCATAAAAGAAGACATCTCGAGAAATAAGAGTTTTATGTGTGTGAAGATTATAAAGTTTGTATCCTTTGATGCCAGGAGGATATCCAAGAAAGACACAAACTTGGGCTCGGGCAGAAAATTTGTGTGATAGAGAAGTGCCAAGAGAAGAGGCATAACAAAGGCAACCAAAAGTTTTAAGGTGATTATATTTAGGTTTAACATTAAAAAGAATTTCATAGGGTGACTTGTTGTTTAAAACAGGGGTGGGTATTCTATTTATAAGATAAACAGCAGTGAGAATACAGTCACTCCAAAAATGTAAGGAAATATTGGATTGAAAACGAAGAGATCTAGCAACATTAAGAATATGTTGATGTTTTCTTTCAACAATAGCATTTTGTTGAGGAGTGTATACACAACTATGTTGATGTATAACTCATTTACTAGAAAAAAAAGGTTTGATATCGAATTCTAAACCATTATCAGTACGGACAGATTTGATTTTAGTATTAAATTGTGTTTCTACAAAAGTGAAAAAAGATTGTAAATATGATCGCGTTTCAGATTTAGATTTTAACAAATAGATCCAAGTACAGCGACTGTAATCATCTACAATAGTGAGGAAGAATCTGAAACCATCATAGGAAGTAGTTGAGAAAGGGCCCCAGATATCACAATGAATTAGTTCAAAAATAGAATTAGTAGTAGAAGAACTTAAAGGAAAAGAAAGACGTTTTTGTTTAGCAAGTGGACAAATAGAACAATGAATATGATTTGTATATGTAGAACAGGGTATATCAGATGCTAAGGCATGTAATCTAGAGTTAGAAATATGGCCCAAACTACAATGCCAAATATAAGAATTGTTTGTAACAGCATTACAATTAGAAAAAGTATGTGAATTACAAGAAACAGAACTGCTTGATGTATGCAGTAAATGATATAAACCTTGAGAGATTTTAGCTACTCCAATCGTCCTCCAATTGAAGAGGTCCTGGATGTAGCAAAGATCATGTAAAAAAATGAGAAAACAAGATAATTGAGAAGTTAATTTGCTAACAGAGATAAGATTGAATGTAAAAGTAGGAACATAAAGAACATTAGCTAAGACTAAAGAATCAGATAGTCTAACCGTGCCTTTGTGTGTGACCCGAATGTAAGAACCATTAGGTAATTTTACAGAGATGTTAACAGGAATTGGTGGTGATGTAAAAAAGGAAATAGAACTAATCATATGATCACTTACCCCAGAATCAAGAATCCAAGATTGTGAATGAGATGCAAGGGAATCAGCAGTGGAAAAAATTGAAGATATACCTGAAAGGGGTGGTGCATATGTCGATGGTGCAGTAGAGCTAGTGACATCAGGAGGTAGTGGGCCTACTTGATTCACAGATGAGATATTAGTTTTAGTGTTCAGAAAATTAATAAACTGTTGACATTGCTCGTGGGAAAAGGGAAAATGGGGAACCATAACCGAATCAGGAACAGATTGGTTAGCAATGGCAGGATTGGCAGTGGCCTGAGGAGGGTTTCGAGGCTTTGCTTTATATCCTGGTGGATAACCATGGATCTTAAAGCACTTGTCAATGGTGTGGCCTAAAAGGCCACAATGTGAACAGTAAGGACGTTCCTTACGAGAAGTCGATGGCTTACCAGTCCTCGATCCAACAACAGAAAACTTCATCTGACCAGAATCACGATTAGTGAACATAGCAACAGATTCATTAGAGGATAAAGAATCAGAGGAAATTTCTCGCTGCTTTTCCTCTTGAAGGATAAGCGAGAACACTTTGTTAATCGGGGGAAAAGGATCAGAAAGCAAGATCTGACTACGTAAATGTGCATAAGACTCATTAAGTCCCATTAAAAATTGCAGAACATAGTCCTCTTGTTGATATTCAACAATTCGTTTGATGGCACCACAAGAACAAAGGGGCATAGGACGAAAATGAACCATTTCTTCCCAAAAACTTTTCAATTGTGTAAAGTAAGAACTTACAGAGGCATCGGCTTGCAACAAATAGGCAATAGCCTTCCGGATCTGGAAGATACGTGGTCGATTGCTCTGTGCAAAACGTTCCTTCAAATCATTTCACATCTCTTCTGCATAATCGATATAAAGAACGGAGGAAGCGATTTCTTTGGACAGAGCATTAAGCAACCAAGAAAGAACAACCGTGTTACACCGAATCCAAGATTGATACATAAGATCAGTCTCAGTAGGTTTGGGTAAAACACCATCAACGAAACAGAGTTTATTTTTCGCAATGAGTGCCATAGACATGGATCGGTTCCATGTGAGAAAATTATCCCCAGTAAGGGGTTGGGAAACAAGTATCGCGCCGGGATGATCCCCGTTCTGAAGGTAGTAGGGATTTGAATAATCCACAGAAGGAGGATGAGTAAAAGGGGGTGGAGGTGGGGTTGGAGGGCGAGGAGGGAGAGTAGAAGGATCGGTCATGACAGCGGCGAGGGTTTGACAGCAGCTAGGGTTTCGCAACTGATACCATGATAAGAGAAGGATCGAGAGAGAGATAGAAACCGAGAGAAAAGACTTCTGAATATACCTCAATATTATAAATGAATAATAATGTACAGAAAGGTTATATACCAGCTGGAGAAAAGAACTAAAGTGTATCCTAACATATAGTGCACGTGAGTGTAGGGAATGAAATATAATACATATGCTAATACAGTTTGCCTCCTGTTGTAAAAGTAACAGGATATCTCCTGTAAAAATAATGGCCAGTGAATACGGAAGTTTCATATATGTATTCTTTAGAACTGAATGTTTGAAAGCCAAACATGATAAATATAACTAACCTTTGAGAATAACACGATATTTAACAGCATTATATTACAAATCAGAACAAGACATCCCACTTCACATTCTATAAGTTTACTTTTTACGAACACGTCGTATAGTTCCAACTAAATCGATAACGACAATAGGCTATTTATAAAGAACACCATATTACAAACATCATGAAAATTGTAATATTTTATTAAATTCTTCTTTCTTTTTGGGAATCCATAGTTGCACTGCTTCTTTTTTTCGGATTGTTATTGTTGATCTCCATAAATTCTTCTCTCTTATTGGAAACCCTTAGCACTTATGGTTGTAATGCCTCTAATGGAGCTTGGTTGCTTTTGATTCTACAAGCAGTGTTGCCTGTTGGCCAGCGTGCTTCACTGGAAGTACCAAGTAGCGTCAACTGGTCTCGACTCTCTACCAACAATTACACTCTCTCCCTAACATAAATAATATAGCAAGACATGTAATCCGCTCCATTACCGAATAGACTGGTCCATCTTGCCAACAGGCAACACTAGCCATGCACTTAATTTTATAACAGGATATGTTTTGCAACAGGAGGCAAGCTGGACTACTTTAAATATTCGTTCGGTGGATATATACTTTCCAATTTATACACAATATGATGACATTACTTAGATCCATTTGCTCCAATATGTCAAGGTTTAACATCCAATGGTTAAATATTCCATTCAACCAAACATCATCTTTTTCTTTAATAGAGTATAACGTTGGAACCTAATAAAAAGTGTTACGATATAAATTAAGTAATAAAATGTACATCTTCCCATGAGCTTAAATTTTTGGGATAAGTGGTGATTTCACATGGTATCAGAGCTTGGTTCTGAGTTCGAACCCTGACTCTATATATAGTCTACAGTCTACATTCTACCACATTTAATTAAATATTCCACGTGTTGCGCCACTCATTGAGAAAGAATTTGACTCACACGTGAGTGGAAGTGTTAAGATATAAAATAAATGTTAAAATCTACCTCTTCCCGTCAGTTTAATCTTTTGGGACAAGTTGTGATTTTACATGGTATCAAAGTAGAGGTCCTGAGTTCAAACCCTAACTCTATACTTCATCTCATTTAATTAAATATTCCACGATTTAAGCCACCCATTAAGGGAGAGTTTGGCCCACACGTGAGCGGGAGTGTTAAGATATAAAATAAGTAATAAAATCTAATTCTTTTTATCAGTTTAAACTTTTAAAATAAGTGGTGATTTTACAAAAATGATAGATGATAAATAATCAGCTTCATGCAAGTGAATTTTTTTCTTTATTCTCATCCATCAAGTGAAGCTTGCTAGTTCATTCTTCAAGATGCTGAACTTCATAGGTCTTTGCAGTACACAGCATAGAGGATGAGGTCCGATCGACGTGAGCGCAACACCCGATCATATATTTGATAGGCGTTTTGGCTTATATATTTTTTGCATGTTTATCTTTCTTAATTTGGATAATATCTTACTTTTTTTTCTGATAAACATTTTCTACAATATAATTTTTTATTCTTTATTTCCTTTTTGTGTTTTTGTAAATTTAAGGTAACTGATATCTCTAAGCAAACATTTTACAAAAGATAAAACGTTATACGCTGATTTTACAAGTCTTAGCTCAATAAAAAGTCTCGAGTAGTTTTAGGGATAAAATTTTGTTTGCCCCCAAAACATTTTGGTCCCAAAACAGGAATCTTTTGCAGTGTATCATGACAATTATCATCATATATGGGTTGTCACTAACCAATCTATGTCACACCATTGAAGATTCTCCAATGTACATTGATTCCTATTGTTCTCAAATTGTGTAGTAACTTCTCTATAACCTCCATACCAAGATACAACCTAAAGCTAAACTAAACTACACTAAAAATATGAGGGTAGTTGGGAACTTACTTACCTTGACACCTGTCATAGGGAAACTCCAACAGACAATAAACCGTTTTTCCCTCCGAGAAATCCTCTGAATCTTTGTTACCAAACAGAGAAAAATAAAATAAAATAAAGAATCCTAGCTACTATCCCACACGTCTCAGACAGGCCAAAGACTCTTTCAACACACTTCAAAATCCACCCAACCCTACAATTCCTCGCTATCAATCCCTCTGTAATCTCCCTCAACAATCCAAGCTGTACCCTCTCTCTCTCTCTCTCTCTCTAAACAAACATTCCTCAACACTCCAAAACCCAATATTTCCTAGCTTGGTCGCCATCTCTCTCTCTCTCTCTCTCTCTCTCTCTCTCTGTGCCACCATGGGCAACTGTTGCTCTCAAGGCAAAAGCCATGCTTCCTCAATTACCGAAAAGGGAGACTCCATGCCTAAAAGCAGCCATGACAATGCACGCAATGGCACTCCAGGAAACAATTCCATTGACAATGCTAAACCTGCTCCTTCGGTCGCCCCGGGAACCCCCACCAGGCCTTCCAAACCTGCCGCTCCCGTCGGCCCAGTCTTGGGCCGCCCCATGGAAGATGTCAAGTCAACGTACTCCATCGGAAAGGAGCTCGGACGGGGACAGTTCGGCGTCACCCATCTTTGTACTCACAAGGTGACGGGGGAGCAGTTTGCTTGTAAAACCATAGCCAAGCGAAAGCTTGTGAACAAGGAGGATATCGAGGACGTTAGGAGGGAGGTTCAGATCATGCACCATTTGACGGGGCAGCCTAATATCGTGGAACTCAAGGGCGCGTACGAGGACAAGCACTCGGTTCATTTGGTCATGGAGTTGTGCGCCGGAGGAGAGCTTTTCGATCGAATTATTGCAAAGGGACATTACACGGAGCGTGCAGCAGCATCCTTGCTGCGGACAATCGTTCAGATTGTGCACACTTGCCATTCTATGGGAGTCATTCACAGAGATCTCAAGCCTGAGAATTTCCTTCTGCTTAACAAGGATGAGAATTCACCACTCAAGGCTACGGATTTCGGTCTATCCGTTTTCTACAAACGAGGTTAAAAACGAAATCTTAATTTTCATATTTATTAGTTTTGATTTCCTATTTCAAATGAGAAGTTCGATTTTCTAGGGATTTAAAATATATAAATATATATTTATATATATATATATATTAAGAATGTATATATGTATTTGCAAATAAAAGTGGGCTTCTATTTTTTTTTCGAGGTTACCAGCTTGTTATGGATTCTGGCACTTCAGAATAAACAGATAATTGATTCCTATATATAAAGACTTATATATAAATATATATATATATGTATAAAAGTTTAATAAGGGAGCTTTTTATCCAATATTTCACAGGAGAAGTATTTAAAGATATTGTTGGTAGTGCATATTACATTGCGCCTGAAGTGTTGAGGAGGAGATATGGACCAGAAGTCGATATCTGGAGTGTTGGGGTCATGCTCTATATTCTTCTGTCTGGTGTTCCCCCATTTTGGGCTGGTAATTAATTAACTACACTCATTTTCCCCTTTGGTTCTAGATCGCTTTCTAAATTTGTTGGGTCATAGTTCTTATATGCATGGAAATCATGTATTAACTTGTAACTAATTATAAAGAGATAATTTGGTGATCGAACAGAATCAGAACAGGGGATATTCAATGCAATTTTACGTGGCCACATTGACTTTGCAAGCGATCCATGGCCGTCGATTTCACCTGCAGCAAAAGATCTTGTCAGGAAGATGTTGAATTTGGACACCAAACAGAGGCTGTCTGCCTTCCAAGTTCTCAGTAAGTGATCTTATTTTTCTGCTTTTTTTTTTTTTTTCAGATGTTATTTTTGTTCCTTAATATTCAGATCTTCTAGCATTCCTTTCTCTAGTTTTAGGCTGCATTTCGATGTTGAACTGAGCTCAATTTTTTATAAATAATAGCGAGTTGAGTTGTAGAAGGAATTATGTAGAGCTCATCTAAACTGAGTTTAGAGTGTGTTTAGATGTTAAGATGAGTTTAGTACTTTTTATGAAAAGTTAAAAAAAGTTGCGGGTCCCACATATAAAGATGTGTTAAGTTGAACAGGATTATGGGTCCCACGTGTAAAAAGGTTTTGAGTTGAGATGAGTTTAGTAATTTGAGAATTTGATATTTAGATGTTAAATTCAGTTTAAAATTAGACCAAACTCAGCTGAGTCTTGCAACCAAATGCAGCCTAATCAGCAGCTTCATGCATATGAAACCATGAACATATGTGAAAGAGTAAGGGAAAAATGCCATAACAAGTATTGTTTGATTATCTTCAGCATGCACAATGTTGAAGAATAATCTCACATTGCTTGTGGACAAGGTCTTGGGCAATAAGGAATAATCAATACTCTCTTGTAGAACTGATTTTATGATATGAATTAGGTCCATAAATTTCTTTATGGTATCAGAGTCTGACATAGGACAAATGAGGCTTACACTACTTACTCCATGATAAGGACCAGAAAAAAAAAAAAAAAATAT
>QEOT01007524.1:28861-47711 GCA_003123785.1 Pterocarya stenoptera
TTTTTTTTTTTTTTTTGTACGTAGGTGATTGCTGGATGTTTATCAGAGGAAGAAATCAGGGGATTGAAAGAGATGTTCAAGAGCATGGATACAGACAACAGTGGTACTATTACGCTCGAAGAGCTGAAGCAAGGACTCGCTAAGCAAGGAACTAAGCTCTCTGAATATGAGGTTAAACAATTAATGGAAGCTGTAAGTACTAATGAATACTTCTTTTTTCCTTTTCATTTATTCTTAAGTACTCGATCGATTTCTTTCCTTAATTTTCTATTTAATTTATTCATTTATTCTCTCATATATATATATATACACATTACTAGCATTAATGCTACAATTAAACAGTACATGTAATTTATATAAATATACATGGGACAAATTGTTTTTACCCAGATCTCAAACTATAAAAAACTGACACTTTGCACTTCAGATTACCAACCAAAAAAATGTTTTACGCCCTTTGTATTATATCCGAGGCCCATACTGTAACGGGTCTCCTATTTTTCAACCATTTTATTAATGTATGGCTACAATTGGATTAGCGTTCAGATCAGTACTGTACTAACTTTCCCACGATCCAGAAATTATATTTGTAGTCGTGAAATGTGTAAGTACTGTGTAATCATTTTGAAAAAAAATAAATAAATACGAGATCCATATGAAAAAATTAATTTATTCTTTAATAGTAGACCCTATTCTTTTTCAAAGCGATTGCTCGACACTTGCATTCTCTATGACTATATGTAGCATTACCCTAATATTAGCCTTAAATAGTATGTGCTTGACTAATGAATTAATTACTACCAACTATCTGACGAAAAACAGGCTGATGCTGATGGAAATGGGACCATAGACTATGACGAGTTCATCACAGCAACAATGCACATGAACCGGATGGACAGAGAAGAGCATCTTTACACAGCCTTCCAATACTTTGACAAGGACAATAGCGGGTACTTCAAATGTTTTTTCAAACTCAAATTTGATTCATTCAGGATCACGCACGTCTTGCCCCTAAAGAACATTATTAATTTCATTTTTCATATTTAATTCTAGTTAAATATTTAGAGTTAATAACAGTTTTGGTTTTAGAGCTTTCAGACTAAAATATTCAGTGAAAATGTAAGAAGGGCACTCATGTAGATACAATATTTAATAATTTTGATCAGGCACATTACGACCGAAGAGCTTGAGCAAGCTCTCCACGAATTTGGAATGCATGATGGAAGGGACATCAAGGAAATTCTCTCTGAAGTTGATGCTGATAACGTAAGTACCCAAAACGCAAAATAATTTGTGTAGTACGTGTGGCATGCATGCAAAAATGTGTCCTTAAATTTGTTCTCTTGAATGTTCCAAACAAAATGTACGTGTAATTTGCTTGAATCATGATATATATATGCAGGATGGTCGGATAAACTACGAGGAATTCGTGGCAATGATGAGAAAAGGAAACCCAGAAGCAAACCCCAAAAAACGACGCGATGTAAATCTTTAAATGTACAGTACTGGTGCATGCATTCATGCATGGTGGGGAAAAAGAATCCAAAATTAAAATCATCATTTGGTCAGCCAGTACTCGTGTTTGTATTCATCTTTAGTACTGAAGCAAGCGGGTGGAGTTTCCTATCTAAAAATATATAGATTTCGTACGTGCATGGAAGGTGCATGGTCATCATGATGTGAAGGTGAAGATCAAGATCAGTATCGGATCAGGCGGATATATAATATGACTGTGAGTGAGGAGTAGTACGTACTGGCCCAAGATCGAACAAATATATTGGTGGGGGTGTCAAGGATCAATTAAGTTTGGAGGGGTTTAAGAATATTGTATATGTAACAACTTCAGCAATGTTGTCATGGCAGCTTACTAATTATTCTTAGGAATCGATGGTGTTAATTAATTAATTTCAGTGTGTTTCTTGTCCAACATTTCAAGCTGTCGACATAAGTACTAACTGTTACATTTGTTGACTTGCTGATCAAATTATCAATTGACTAGGTATTCTAATTTGTACGGTTTTTTGAAGTTTCGTGTTTGTGAAAGGTACTGTTGTGTATACATGCAAGCTAGAATGTCATGTGAACAAGCTTAAACAGTTTTGGAAAAAAATTTGGGATGACATTCTACAAGCCTAAACAATGTAGAAAGAAAAATTATATTTGCAGTTTTAAAGTGTACAAGCCCCTTTGAAAAAAGTGAATAAATCTAAGATCCACATGAAAAAATTATTTTCTTAATATTGGACTATTCCACTTTTTTTAAAATGAGAGTATGCGGAGCTTGCACACCCTGAGACTATCCCTAACTTCATTACTAGTAGAAAAATGAAATTACTTTGGATGCCGAAAATTTGGTAAGCCCATGATCTTCTGTATATCCCTATTATCATTTATTGTATATAAATTTTATTTAATTCCTCTACCCTCACATGCACCATGTAAGCTAACATGCAATTTGGTTAGTATTATTGTAGCGTATAAATACTGTGTAATACACATTTAGATTAATAAGATCAATTTCTAGAATTTTCCCAAATTACTCTCTCTCTCTCCTTTTCATCTATCTTGGTTTCCCTCTTATCATGGTATTGAGAAAAAACCCTAACCCTAGAGCGCCATCATGAGTACCATTCCCACCAACGAATCGTCTTCTACCAACCCTAACACTTCCGATGTTCATTCCTCTGTGGATTACTCAAATCCGTATTACCTTCAGAGTGGAAATCATCCTGGTGCAATGCTCGTCTCCCAACCCCTCATTGGTGATAATTTTCTTACATGGAATAGATCCATGTCTAAGGCTCTTATTGCCAAAACTAAACTTTGTTTTGTTGATGGTACTTTGTCGAAACCTTCTGAAAGTGATAGTGATCCTATGTATCATACTTGGATTTGTTGCAATACTGTTGTTCTTTCTCGGTTGCTTAATGCTTTGTCTAAAGAAATCGCATCCTCATTCCTTTACATTGATTATGTGGAAGAAATGTGTAGTTATTTGAAGGAACAATTTGCACAAAGTAATCGGCCTCACATCTTCCAAATCCAGAAGGCTATTGCTTCTTTACTTCAAGAAAATACCTTTGTAAGTTCTTATTTTACACGTTTGAAGAGTTTTTGGGAAGAAATGGTTCATTTTCGTCCTTTGCCTCCTTGTTCCTGTGGAGAAATGAAATGGATTGTTGATTACCAACAAGAGGATTATGTTTTGCAATTTTTGATGGAGCTTAATGAGTCTTATGCTCATTTACGTAGTCAGATATTGCTCTCTGATCCTTTTCCTCCGATTAATAAAGTCTTTTCTCTTCTTCTTCAAGAGGAAAAGTAGCGAGAAATTGTTTTTGACTCTTTTATCTTCTAATGAGGTTGTTGTTATGTTGACTAATCGTGATTCTGGTCATATGAAAGGATCTGTTGTTGTTGGATCCAAAAGTGGTAAACCCTTGATTCCTCATAAGGATAGGCTTTACTGTACCCATTGTGGCTTGTCAGGCCACACTATTGACAAATGCTACAAGATTCATGGTTATCCACCAAGGTATAAGGCAAAACCACGAAACCCTAATGTCTCTGCCAATTAGGCTACTGCTAGCCAATCTTTTTTAGATTCAGTTATGGTTCCAACTTTTCCTTTTTCTCAAGAGCAATGTTAGCAGCTCCTTACATTTCTCCAAAATCAAACTAATGTCTCTTCCGTGAATCAAGCAGGTACAGCTCCTTCTAGCTCCACTGCACCATCAACCTCCCCTGTACAATCCTTTTCAGGTATATCCATTACTGGTATTCCTTTGGTTTTTTTGCTGTTGATACACTTGCATCTCATCAACAGTCTTGGATCCTTGATTCTGGAGCAACTGATCATGTGATTAGTTCTCTTTTAATTTTCATCTACATTACCTTCTGAACCTTTCAATCCTCCTACATTACCCACTCAAAATACTTCACCACAAGTTCTTGTTAGAAAATCTACAAGAAATAGAAAGGCACCTGATTACTTGCAGCATTATCATTGTTCCTTGATCTCAAATACAAAAGTTACTACATCTCCTCTGGTTGATGGTTTTTCCTCATCAGGTACTCCTTACTCTATCTCTTCATATTTGTCATATTCCAAATTTTCACCTTCTATAAACACTTTTGTGCTTCTGTTGATTCCCTTTATAAGTCTAAATTCTTTCATCAAGCCATTTCATATCCTCATTGGAGGGATGCAATGGCAGTTGAGATCACTGCTCTTGAAGCTAATAAAACTTGGATCCTAACTGAGTTACCTCCTTGCAAGCAACCAATTATGGTTATAAATGGGTTATAAGTGCAAGTTGAAATCTGATGGCACTTTGGAAAGGTATAAGGCTCGATTGGTTGCCAAGGGATATACTCAACGGGAAGGAATTGATTATTTTGATACTTTCTCTCAAGTTGCAAAACTGACCACTATTCGTTGTTTTCTTGCCTTAGTTGCTATTCATAATTGAGAATTGCATCAATTGGATGTTAATAATGCATTCCTTCATCACAATTTGTATGAAGATGTGTATATGAAACTCTCTCCTGCAGGGGCGGAACTAGGATTTGGTGATTGGGGGGATTATCAAAGTGTGTCGTATATAGGGATGAACAATAACCGACATTTAAGATAAGAAAGTGTGTCACCAATATTTAACATTAACCATATAATGTTGTTATCTAGGGACAAACTAAATTATTAAAACCACCCATCTAAACCTCTCACTTGAGCTCCATTGGACTCAAGTGAAAGATAAAAATTAAGATAGAAATAGCAATGTAAGATTTTTTGAAGCAAATGATGAAAATTAAGTAAACAAATATAAATTTTTTTGTTGAATCTAAGATTAAATATTGTAAAGTCTCTATAATATAGATAGAAATAACTATGCGAGATTTGTTGCATTCACTACTAATTGTTAACTCGATGGTAGTATATATGTATTTACTAACAAAACTAATCCAACCAAGCTAGCTAGTGGAAGACTTAAAAAGAAAAGTGTAAATAAATAGGAAAAATGAGGTTGTAAATTTACCAAATAGTTTATAAAAAATACCGAGATATTTTATTACCTCTTATGAGATGTAAAAAAAAAAATGAGAATGTGAGATTTTATTAATGACAAAAAAATAGGTGTAATTATGAAAAAATTATTAAAAAACTAAAAGAAACCTAGACAATGAAGTACTAAATGAGATTTTTGAAAATGTTTGGAGGGGCAAATTATCATTATATTAGGATATCTTTGAAAAAATCATATACTAAAACATATTTTTGAAAAATTAGCGCCCCCAACTACCAATGTGGTTCCGCCCCTGCTCTCCTGGTTTCTCTAAAACTGGAGACACTCAGGTCTGTAAGTTGCTCAAGTCTTTATATGAATTGAAACAAACATCTAGACAGTGGTTCTCTAAATTCTCATCCACTTTGATTGCATATGGTTTTACTCAATCAAAGTTTGATTATTCATTGTTTACCAAGTGTTCTGGTGAATCTTTTATGGTCTTGTTGGTTTATGTGGATGACATTGTCATTGCCTCTAATCATTCTCAATCTGTTATTGATCTCAAGCACTTTCTCAATTTGCATTTCAAGCTGAAAGATCTTGGTAGTTTGAAATATTTTTTAGGCTTGGGAGTTGCACGATCTGCTAAGGGCATATCTCTTTCTCAAAGAAAGTACGCACTTAAGATAGTTTCTGATTTTGGTTTATTAGCTGTTAAACCTGCTAGTAGTCCAATGGATCAGAATTTGACTTTCTAAAACTGATTCTAGAGGTTCTTTACTTGATGATCCAGCTTCTTATAGGTGATTAATTGGTCATCTTATTTATATGACTCTTACTATACCTGACTTGTCTTTTTCTGTTGCAGAATTGAGTCAATTCATGGATCAGCCTCACCAGTCTCATTATAATGCAGCAGTCCGAGTTGTGAGATACATCAAAGCTACTACAGGACAAAGCTTATTCTTCTCCAACAACTCCACTTCACAACTTAGAGGATTTTGTGATTCTGATTGGGCCACCTGTCCAGATTCCAAATGCTCAGTTACTGGTTTTTGCCTCTTTCTTGGAGATTTTTTAATCTCTTGGAAATCCAAGAAGCAAGTCACTATTTCCATATCCTCTGCAGAAGCTGAGTATCGTTCTATAGCCTCTACATGTTGTGAAATCAAATGGTTACTATCTATGTTCAAAGATTTTGGAATTTCTTTCTCTTCAGCACCTGTTTTTTATTGTGACAATCAAGTGGTACTTCACATTATAGCTAATCCAGTATTTCATAAAATAACTAAACACATTGAAATAGATTGTCATTTAGTTAGATATATGATTCAAAATAATGATCTTGTAACTCTTCATGTTTCTTCTGAACATCAGTTAGCAGATTATTTTACTAAACCCTTAGTTTCATATAGATTTTTTGGTCTTCTTAGCAAGATGGGTGTTATTAATCTTCACATTCCAGCTTGAGGGGGGCTATTATCATATATTGTATATAAATTTTATTTAATTCCTCTACAGTCACGTGCATTGTAAGCTAACATGTACTTTAGTTAGTTTTATTGTAGCGTATGAATACTGTGTAATACACATTCAAATGAATAAGATCAGTTTTTAGAATTTTTCCAAATTACTCTCTCTCTCTCTCTACTTTTCATCTATCTCGGTTTCCCTCATATTGATCAGTTGGGAAGATAATTAACTATGAGATCAATTATGAATTAAGGAAATCAGATCAAGTATTTCCAAATATATGCACCAACAGCTAATTGATTGGCTTCCCTATAAACATAGTGCAACTGCATAATCTTAATAGTGCATAATCATATATCGAAAGAAAAATGCTAATTACAAGCGCATGGTGTAAACGGCGTGCAATCGGCGTAGCCACGTCAATGTGTTATCATTTTTGCTTCTCTCTCTTAGTTTCGTTCTCTCTCTCCTTTGAAAGATTCAGTTGTAGTCCCTCCCTCTTCTCGCCTCCAACCGACCCCTCACTCTCTCTCTCAATTTCATTTCTCCCTTCCTCTCCATATAAGCAAACAGCCACAATTCTAAACAAAGTTCAATTACTATTTTTCTTTCTTCTTTTTCGGTGTTTCTTTGTTTGCATTTGCACTCAGAGTAACTAAGAGACCGGATTTTGTTTTGCTTTCTAACGTTTTGGTACTTAGCTGCCTATCATGCACTACTGAGATTAATTAAGAGTTTGATTGGATATTAATTTGTAAAATAGTACTAATTAAATAGTTTGTAAATAGTAATGAAATGATTTGAGTTAGATGTTTTATTGAGTTTTAGAAAATAAGAGAGAAAAAATTGAATAAAAATATTATAAAATTAAAAAATTATTTGAATAAAATTTTTGTTATGAAATTTTAAAAAGTTTCATTGTCTTTTGTGTTTTGTTTGAAAGTTTGAAAAAGCCGTATAGGTTGGGATTTAGTATTTAGATAATAATTAAGTAATTATTAGATAAAAAAGTTAAAAGTTTAAAATTAAAAAATGTTTTATATTTATTTTAATGATGTTTAAAAAGAAAATATCTCAAAATACGAAATTACACAAACAAGGCCTAAAAATTCCGTACTCCTGCCGCTAATAAAAAAAAAAAATGTATCGAATTAATCGGTGGTACTTTTCCAAATTTAAGCAAACAAGCTGCAAAGGGGCCGTGATATGATACAGTATCATGAGTATCAATTTATGCTTATGATATAATTAGTATTGAAAAACCATATTAATGAATCGAGTCATGAGTGAGAAATTATATATATAAAGCATTAATCAGCGGAGAGAGCATCCTCATGTGATGGAAAGAAAAATCATATCATTCAAAGGCACTTCGTGCATGCATCTTATACGTATAACGTACCAAGTATTGCAACCAAATATATTCACTTTTCCTAATGATCTTGAAACTCTGCAAACAAACAACAAACGAGTACGACAAGTACCTAGTATTTCAATTTTAAGTGCAACCTAACATATATATATAATATGATCATGATCATGTGGTCATTGTGGTATGACGTTCGCAGGCTTTTCCGAAGTCAAAAAATGTTTGGAGACTTCTATATTTTCTTTTTCGTTTAGCCTAACCTAGAACCCCACCTTAGACCCTAGCTTGTCCCATTCACTCATATACTACTATGAAGTCATATCCCTTATATATTTGGCCTAAAGAAAAAAGCTTTTAAGAATTGTAGGTACAAACTTTAGATGTACAAGTTTCCTATAAAAAGGAACTAGACCTTACTAGAGAAAGTGATTTTTTTAGTAATGCTAGTTAGGTACAATTTTAAGGTGTATAAATTTCATACAATAGTCCATTTGAAAAAAAATAAAATCTATTATTAAAAAAATAATTTTTTCAAGTGAGTTTCAAATATTTATCTACTTTTTTAAAAGGGAGTGCGTGGAGTTTACACATTCTAAGACTGTAAATATTAATTTTTACTTTTTTATACCTTTTCATGGTAGATTCTATTTTTTATTTTTTGGAGAAATATTGCCAACTTAAATATAAAAAGAAAATTTGGATTACGAAATCTTCACGCTAAATTAACCTCAACATGTCATGTAGCTTCATTTTTACATGCGTGCGAATGATAAGATTACACACATTCACAAACATGAATGTGATGCTTTAATATATTATATTTATATATATATATTGTGAAATTATTATTTATCTAAAAAAAATTAAACGGAGGAGAAGATGTATATTTTATTATTTATTGTATATCTTAATAATTATGAATTTTATTTACAAAATATAGATTATTAATAATGGATAATTACATTTAGCTTCTTTCTTTTCGTTTTACATTTAGCTAGCTAGGCACGTAGCATCATAAATCTATATAATTTCATGAGTCGTGCTAGGCTGCCACCCAACTTTGACCTTTGGGCATGTCGCCTGGCACAAATTTATCTTTTATATTTTTTATTTTTTTTCTTTTCATATTTTTATAATATATTTAAATATTTTAAAAAAATAAAACAAATACACCAATATACTAAAGATCATTTTTTTAATAATTAAATAAATAAAATTAAAAATAAAATAAAATACATAAATGATAAAAATGAGAGAATAAATTCAAGCGATATCCTAACATTTTCCTAATTTCATTGCCTGATTTTAAAGTACCTATAGCTTGCTTTAGGTCTTTGTCGTTAAAAATTAAAATGGATGGGGAAAATATAGAAAGAAAAAGCTCCCAACCGGTCGGTTATGAATGTAATTTTAACACCAACCAATACAAATCTGCCACGTAGGACGTGTACCAACCTAAAATATACACTCACAAGTACATGATTTCATTTTATCTCTCTCCAATCCCAACGCCTGCAACTCCTCTCTCTCTCTCCAGGATGTATATCCAGTGATGATTTTCTGCTGTGAAACATTTATTTGAGATTGTCTACAGTTTTACAGCTACACAAGGAAAATTGCCAATCCAAATAGCTTTCTTATTGCAATTAGAAAGAACATGAAAACCAAATAAGCCCCCCGTAACAATGCAAACAAATCACTTGAGTTAAGGAAAAGGCTGAAGAAAACAATGCAAGACGCAAAAAAGTGGTAGCACCCATCCCCAAAACTAGTCTGAAAAAATGACAGAGAAGCTTAAGATATATATTGGACTAAGAGAGAAGCATCAATAGGTTTTATTTCAAAGAAGAGTTCATCTTTTCCCAAAACGTTTACATTTAGATGATTTTCTATTATAGACTAAGCGATGATTTTGTGCTATAAAACATTTATCATCCATTTGAATTTAGAGATGAATTAAGTTGATTTTAGATTAGTTGAATAAAATATTATTAGAATATTATTTTTTAAAATATAAAAAAATTAGATTGTTTATTATATTTTATATAAAAATTAAAAAAAAATCGTAATAATTAGATAAATAAATTGAGATAATTGAAATGAATATCAAATCCAAACTGTGTGGCTCGATGAACTCATACATTTTCTACTGGCTCGATGAACTCATACATTTTCTACAACCCCTCCCACGCGCAGGAAATGATCTTTTAGATGTAGAAAGGAGGATTGGATAGATGGAAGCTTAAGCAAGAGAAGGTGGCAGGCGTATTTTAGAGAGAGAAATAGTGTACTTTAGAGATAGAGAGAGAGGGGGGTGGTTGCAGGCGTCGAGGTGGGGGAGGGAGGGAGAGAGAAGGGAAAGAGATGAAAAATACAATGAAAACATGTGCATGTGGATGTAAATTAATTGGTACGCGTCGGCAGATTTGTATTGGCTGGTGTTAAAAGTTGATTCCCACGCGACCGGTTGGGAGCTTTTCCCAATATAGAATCCGCCATTTTCATGAATGCAACACACGTCATGATTTTGATTGAAATACAAAAGCAACCCGAAAGCTGATAATGGTATGCGTCGTGATCAGCTACATGAAGTCCTACTTATAACTTTATTGAATTAATTAGCAATAATGTAAAATTTTTTATTTATAGATCCAGCTACTTCATTTTATACTTCGTTTTCTACTTATCTGTCTTATATATTTGAATTTATCTTACTAAAATAAATAAATAAATAAAATGTTGTCGCTATAGCGAAGACTTCTTATTTGGCCAGTTATATATATTTATATATATATATATAAAGTTATAAACACTTTGAAAATTGCCTCCATCGTGTTGCAAATTTGAGAATTATTGTTCGTACGTATATATGTTCAAAAAATCTTTTCAATTTCTCACTATTCATTCACACTTCACACTTCACTTTTTTTAAAAAATTTTTTTAATTTTTTTTATCAAATATTTTTTTATGAATAGTAAATAAAAAATTTGAAATATTTAAAAAAAACAATTTCAAAAAAAATTTCAAAATATTAAAAAATATAGAGTATAGAATATAGATAAATAATAAAAAATTATGTAGCAAAACCCATATATGTTATCTTCCGAAAAGTGGCAACACGCTAATTTCGATGATAGTGATTTTCCAATAAATGATCTTATGATCCCAACACTATTAATCTTTAACAAAAATAATTAATTATTGATTCATATAAAATGGAAGATCTATGACTTTTTTTCTAATTAATTGATTATTGAGTTGTCGATATGATTGATTGAAAGCGAAATTCTTGGATGAGATATATAAATCGATCGATAATATTTATTTGTCCAGATATGATTTTAGATCAAAGTTAAAAGTTGAATAAAATATTATTTTTTAATATTATTATTATTTTAATATTTCAAAATAATAAATTATTTATTATATTTTATGTAAAAATTTAAAAAAATTATAATAATAAAATGAGATAAAACATCTTTACTATCCAATACTCTAATGTCAAATTTACTTTTCATTGTACATAATAAACCATATATATATATATTATGCACACTTTTAAGTTTCTAAAACATCCTAGCTAATCCTTCAAACAAAATGATGCTACTTGAGATGAGATAATTCTTAAATCAAATTATTTTTTTAGTCAATTCTGAATTAGACAAAAAAAAAGTCTTATCTTCTAGGAAAATAATATGTATAATTGTACAATTTTAGGGTCATGTGCAAGTCTTACACTCTCTTTAAAAAAATAAGCAAATCTAATATCCATGTAAAAAAAAAAAAAAAAATAGTGCCCCCCAAAATTCGCTTTTAATTTAAGATCATGGAGATGTTTTTTTTTAAATAGAAAAACTATTTTATTAAATAAAAATTTCAATATTTTTTATATTTTTAATAAAAAAAATTAATATTTTATTATATTATAATTAACAATAATTCACTTAAATTTTATCATAACAACACACCCCTGATTCACCCCTAATTAGTAAATATGACTAATATATATCTTGAGAATGAGATCAGCCATTAAATACGATAGGTGCAAGTTCAACGTCAGTGGAAACAGATTATATCTACTATTAATATATATATATATATATATATTTATATATTACTCATATATAAAACGCGAATGACCCGTAAACAGTAATTTCATCTAACACTTTTTCTTCCCATTTTATCCTTACTTCTATTTCTAAATTTCAGTTTGCCCCTTGTCTTCTTTCCATTTTGTCCCTGCTTCTATTTCCAATTTACCGTTCTGCTATTTCCTCTTTCCCAGCCGATAGCTCTTCTCCCTTGCGTTTCTCACGGCACCTCCCAGCCACAGCAGCCCGCCACCGCTCATCACCGGCCACAACCACACGAGCTCCCCTTTCTACCGACGACCAACTCTGACGGACCCAGCCATCACGACTCTTTCTCCCCCAACCGAAATAGCTTGCCTCTCTCACGGATTCGCCTTCCTTAACCCCGTGCCACCGTGCGACCTCACCGGCCACCACAACAGCTACCCCTCACGCCAGCTAGCACCATCCCACCGAATCCAGCCCCTCACGGCAGTCCCTCTTCTCCCACACAAGCCCCTCTCTCCTCTCGGGTTCCTCGCTTCGCAAGGCCGTGGCGCCGCCGTCGTCAGCCTCCTGACCTCTCCCTTCTTCCTCCCCCTTGACCCGAAGCCCGAAGCTCCTCCCTAGGCCACACACTAAACCCACGGCCGAAGCTCCTCCCTTCCGTTTCGTCCAATGATGTGAATAGGAGATGAACGGTACTTTTTCCCTTTTATTCTTTTAGAAATGCTTTTGTAGATACAGGGACAAATCAAAATTCACATATCACATTTTTATTTTATTTTTTAACTTTTATTTTATTTTATTCTTTTTAAACTTATTGAATTATTCTATTCAATATCCTTATACCATACATTTGATAAGAGAAAAAAAATGTGAAATGTGATTTGTAGAAATGATGAATAGAATTTTTCTATAATTATTATCTCAATACGTAGAGTTCAAAAGATAATGCCATTGAATTTATGGAGTAAAGCTAGATGCAAGGGCACACCTTTAAACAGTAATCACTGTTTATGTAAATAGTTATTACACGTTTCGACTTCTGTGCGTTCAATTTTTTTTGTTAGGAAAAGTCAGGGAAAAGTCTGCTGCAGACATCAAATTCTGATAATATGATTACAATAATTTTTTTATATAATTATGTTTTAAATTAAATATATTTTTATAAAACCATATTGCTTTTATAAAAATATTTCTATTTAAAACATAACTATGTAAATAACTGCAAAATGTATTAAATATAGATAAATATATTAACAGTCTTGAAGTGTGCACATATCGTATAATTTTTTTAAAAAATAAATAAATACAGAAATCACATAATAAGAAATTAATTTTTTAATAATAAACTTCACTATTTTTAAAATAATTATGTGACACTTACGCACTTCACAACTGGATTAATATCAACGGCCATGTCTGAGATATTTGATTTTGTGCCTGTTTTACTATTCAACATCAGATATATGTAAAAAAAAATGAGCGTGCATTCATCAAGATTCAGATCTAGAAGATCATTGCTAACCCGAGACATAGTGTCGTCATTGGTGAAATCAGCAAAACTTAAATATTACCGATCTGGCCTTCCACATAGTGTCGTACAATGTTGCCGCTCTGGCCTTCCACAGCCTAGATCAGCAACATTTCCTTCACCTTGAAATTTCACTACATGTCCCATGCAAATTGTAATAAAGCAATTGGATATGACTGCAACAAAAAGTTTATGTGCTATAATTGCAAAAACATGAGCATCTCATAGCCACGGCAAATCATTTTATCTCATCATTTTAAATGATCATTCCTTACATGATAAATATAATATAGTAATCGTTAAAATTATACAATTATTAATATTCTCATTAATTTTAGCTGACAAGTCTATCTAGAAGTAGAGGAAGATACTTGATGTGTAGAGATTGTTATTTTCAGATTGATAACAAAAGAAATATTGAATTGTATAAATGTCAATCTCTTCGAACAAAGAGGTGAGGTAGAATATTTAATGCATTATATCTTTATATTTTTTTCATTATTACATGAGCACCTATCATATTTAGCAAATATTACAACTACAATTTCAGAAAATGAATGGATTATGTACTTACGCACATAAATGAATCAACATTGACAATTGCGCTAAAATAAACTCAACGTACTCTCTGTCCATCCTATAAATCAAGCCAAGTCATAAACCCTCAAAATCTCTTCTTCTTAAACTTCTCACTATTGTAATTATATATTTAAATAATTAAGACACTAAATTATATGTAAAGTCTATTCTTCTTTATTCATTTTATATGTTTTATTTAATTTTTATTTGAATTTCTATTTTCATTTTCTCATTTACTATTTTATATTTTTTAAACTTTTTTTTTTTAATATTTATTAACTGAGCTCACGTTGACCTCACTAGTATATAATATATATCGAGACTGATCGAGTTGAAAGTGCATGTCCTGTCCGGCCCTCAATGATCATCAACAATAATACTTATCCCTTCCCAAACCCTAGAGATCAAATTGTACGTACATGATCAGCTCTAAGCAGTCTTGTCACAATATGCCTACTAAAAAAATTAAAAACTCATATAAATAAATATGTAATATAGAACTGAGTAGAAGAACTTATTTAATAAATTAGCAGTGCATTTTTATATATATATATATAAATAATATATATCGAGACTGATCGAGTTGAAAGTGCATGTCATGTCCGGCCCTCAATGATCATCACCAATAATACTTCTTAACCCTTTCCAAAACCCTACAGTTCAAATTGTACGTACATGATCAGCTCTAAGCAGTCTTGTCACAATATGCCAACTAAAAAAATTAAAAATTCATATAAATAAGGAATTAAGAGGACCATCAGGTCGTGCGAGTTTAGCTAACGGATAATTATGGATTTATGAATGGGCATGCCCCCAGTGTATCGTGGCTGTAGAATCATGTAGTAGCTTAAGGAATTAAGAGGACCAGCAGGTAGTGAGGTAGGTAACGGATAATTATGGATTTATGAATGGTTAAAAAAATGAAAAATGAAAAATGAAAAAGAAAAAGAAAAGAAACCCAAAACCAAGATGAAAAAAAAAATCATTATCAAATAATAAAATGTAATTTATACGGATGTCAAGATCACAATGTCTAAAAATCTTATAATACCAAAGTTTTTTATTTCTATCCACATTGTTGGAACTGAATTCCTAATTGGATGCACATCTCATTGCAGATTTGATCTTTAGAGATAAAAATTTTTAGGGACAAATTCAATTCATCTCTAAAAGTATTTATTTGAGATGAAATTTCATCTCAAAAGATGGATGTAAATTTTTATGCATTCGAATAGATAAATATATGTTGGAACTAGACTTCTGTCATGAAATAAATTGTCTCAAAAAAAGAAAACCATTCAAATGTAAAAAAAAATAAACCGTTCAAACAAAATTTTAAATACCGTTTGAATGGTTACATAACTGTTCGAATAATAGTTGTGGCGGGAAAATATATACAATTGTGCCGGGAATGTTCAAACGTGATATTTAATCATTCGAACTGAAGTTTGGGTGGGAAGTTATAAATAAATATAGCAGTGATGTTGCTATACTGTTCGAACACTCCAATACAAGTTATTTTAAATCACGTTCGAATGTTGATATAACAATTCAAATAATAGTTGTGGCGGGAACATATACATTAAAATTCATTCGAACGCCACATTTGGTCATTCAAACCAAGTTTTTGGTAGGAAGTTATAAATAAATCTGGCGGAGATGTTGCAACAGAGTTCGAACGGTACTTTTTTGTCCGAACAAATATATTAACCGTTCGAATGATCATAATAGTCGTTCGAATGGTACCGTTTAATTATATAAATTTATTGAAAGATATTCGAATATTTTGAAAATAAATATTATTTGAGTTTATTAGTTATTATTTTCAAACCATAAAAAATCTAGCTATACGAATTTATTATTATTAATGAGTTTTATTATGGTAAATAAGAATTTGCAATTAAAAACAATTATCTTATAGGGAATGTCATTTTTTATATTATCTTGAATGGTAAGTAAAATAACGAAAATGATTTTTGATAATAAAGAAGCTAGCTATATATAAGAAATAAAAACGATATAGTAATAAAATCAACAACGTTCGATACAATACAAAAAGTGAAATAAAAAATAAAACTATTGGCTAAGATTATCCAAGTCCTCTTGCATGACAAAAATGAGTCCCTCAATCTCTTGCAGTCGAACCATAATGGGTGTAGTGATCCTTTTCACCATCCTCTTCATCTCCTGGAGCAAAAGTATGCGATGGTCCTCGAGCAGGGATCGTATCTTCGTGATAGTAGCCCCTACAGCCTGTCTATCAATAGCGGCATCAGCAGAAGCTGGATCACGCTCCATGCCTCTATCTTGTGCAGCTGGAACATTAAGGCGAGCCTTCCGCAAGTGGTCATCGCTCTTGCTTAAGGTGATCTTGTTAAGAGGCCCAATCTGTGGTTGCCTCCACTCAGTCATCAGCACATTAACTCCCAATTAGACTAGGAGGTTAGAGATCATCAATGCAAACGGTAAACTACCTCTACTTGAATACCGTGACTTAGATCGGATGCGGAAAAGGAAATATGAAGGTAGATCAATCGGCTCTCCTCGTGATATCAATAGCATAAATCAAGCTAGTTCGATGCCGAAGTCAGTCTTGTGTTTCCTCAGATCAATATTATGGGAAACAATTAAATTCAACATTTGAAAAAATGCGATACAATCTACCTGTCTAATGACCTTGCTACCATCATATGGAGGAGTGTAATCGTCATGCATCAACTGACGAATCTCATCGTCAGTGGGACCATCATTGGCTGGAGCGTCATCCTCGATGGCATCTTCACCATCTGTCCCTACAGCCGGTTGTTGTGTAGGGTATGCACCAATCTCGTGGGGGATACCAAGAAAATCAGCAATAATGTCTGCTGAGATAATAATACTCACTCCCCAAATGGTGAATGTGAAGGACTCCTCATTAACCTCCATCTGACCCATGGCCCCGATAAAACTCACTAACCATGTCAGGATAGGTCACTCCCCTCCGCAGACAAATCGGGCTCCATCCTCTATAGCTGATACTAGATAATAGGCTCCTCCCATCCCAGATAATAGGCTTCCTCTCACATCCTACAGATTCTTTGCAATGGAAGAAATTTGATGTCGAGTATCCATGGTTTGCCGAAGAAGCTTGCAGTGTAAGTCTTGGTTTAGCAACATATGGTTTTAATCCATTTGGCAACTTGAGCACTTCTCATAGTACTTGGTATGTCATCTTAATACCATATAATTTGCCATCTTGGAAGTGCATGAAGGATCTACATTTTATGATGATTCTACTGATATCAAGGCCAAGGTCACCAGGGAACGAAATAAACGTATATATGTAGCCACTTATTGCAAAGTTGAAAGAGTTGTGGGATTAGGGTGTCAGTACATATGATGTGGCCTCGTCGCGAGAGTTCAAGATGCATGCTGCCGTGCTGTGGATAATAAATGATTTTCCAGCATACAGAAAACTTGTCTAATTGGAGCACAAAAGGTAAAATGACTTGTTCTGTTTGTAATAAATATACACAGCCTTAATAGTTGACAAATGGTAGGAAATTATGTTTCATGGGATACCGTCGATATTTACCACATAATAATAGATGACGTTAAAATAGAACGATGTTTGATGGAAGGGTTGAGCGTAGGTCATCACCGCTAGAGTTGTCTGGGATTGATATTATCACACAGTTAGGGGATGTATCATAAATCAGATTTGGGAAGGATGCAAGAGCTTGAAAGAGGAAATGAAAAGCAGTAGAGTTGAATTGGACAAAAAAAGTATTTTCTTTGAGTTGTCATACTGGTCTACCTTGACACTGCACCACAATGTAGATGCTATGCACATTGAAAAAAATATATGCGAAAATATATTAGGCACTCTAATTTCAATAGAAAGAAATACAAAAGATAAAGATAACTCTCGTAGAGATTTAAAGGAGTTGAGAATAAGACTGGAGTTGCATTTGTAAAATAATGGGTCATTAGCTTATATGTCTCTTGGATGGTATACACTTTCAAATTATGAGATAAAGAAATTTTGTAACTGATTCATGACAATCAAATTACCTGATGGCTATACTTCGAACACGTTAAGATGTGTTCGAAGTCACTATTAGAAGATAACTGATTTTAAAAGTCACGATTATCATATATTTCTGCAGCGTTTGTTACCAATTGGTGTGCATGGAATGCTTACTCGAAATGTTTGCATAGCTCTGACAAAATTAGGAGAATTTTTCAAGAATATTTGCAGTAGAATGTTGAAAATTGATGCATTAGTAAAAATGGAAGCTAACATCATAGTGATATTATGCAAATTGGAGAGTTTGTACCCGCCTTCATTCTTTGATATAATGATTCATTTGACTGTGCACCTATCTCGTGAGGCTTTAGTCATTGGGCCAGTTCAGTATAGATGCATGTATCTTATTGAACAATTTTTAGAAAACTTAAGCGATCCGTGGGGAATAAGGCCCGTCTAGAAAGTTCAATTGCAGAGTCATACATTGATAATGAATGATATACATTTTGTTTAATGTATTTCCGTGGAGTTGAAACTAAATTTACGAGACCGGATCGAAATTATGAAGGTGGTCAAATGGGAGTCTCATCATCATTTTCCATATTTTCTTAAACCGTACGTCCCATACGTGCACAAAGAGACTATGACCTATGTGGACGAGAGTATGATAGAGCTCGATCGTATGTCTTGAATAACTACACAGAGATTGACCATTACTTGAGGATAGTAATGAATCTCCGTATCAATATAAATTTAAGTTCATGGAATATAATATGATATAACTTAATACAAATTAATAGTTA